>WSTG01001418.1:0-10003 GCA_019616325.1 Ceratobasidium sp. 394 | reverse complement strand
CCGCCGCTCAAAACACTTCCCAAGTTGGGTAGCAAATGCACTCGGTTTACAATGGGTAACGTACAGGGGACATACAACGGACCAGAAGCATGCAAGGCGGACTCTTGTGTCATGGGCAGACGGAGGATTGCAGACTGGGGAAGGAGGAAGAAACGGAGTTTTGACGACGGCATGGGATACAGATGTTGTGAACTGGCGATCACTGATATTCTGTGACGACGTGTCGATCCCGTGTGCTTGGTGGCAGTCAGCATTCCATACATACGGGAACGAAGATCTCGTACAAGATTATGGACGTGAGAACAAGCTTCTGGTCGCCATTGTACCAACAATTGCTCCCCTGTTCCCGAACAAACTCCTCCGGCCCAGTTTTGAACAATTCATGCAGTTGGTCGGACAAGACGGAAGAGTTACCGCGGCCTGGCGAAGATTTCTTTCCCAGCATGAAAGCATAACCCTCTTTGTCGTCAATGTAAGCGTCGTATAGTCTAACCCAGCCAACCGGGGGCAAGCACTTGATGATTTTTCTAGCGGTTTCCCGCGCTATGGAGTCATCATCGTCGAAGAGACATTCGACTTCGTGGACCCGGCCTATCTGAGCCATGGTATCAGCAGTGACAACAAAGGTGTGGCGGGGGTGGGACATGGGAGGAAACGAAGCGGGGTTGAGTCGAAGAGGTCATGGCGCCGGAGGGGTTATAAGCCTCATGATGATAATTTCAAATAGCCGGGTAGATGTTGATTTGTCACTGCTTGTCCTTGGTTACGCCGGCATCTCAAAGCGTGGCACTTGGCCGTGTTTTGGGCCATAGTGATGGTGCTTCGGACTGCATGAGGCTTTCCTCCTTCCTTTGCTTTCTCTGGAAGCTCGGACTTGGCCGAGCTATTGTCCCCCTCCCTCCTTCCATGCATGTCTCGGTGCCTCGCAAGTTGCCACGGCTCTTTTAGGACAGCGGCAAAAGTACCGCACCAGCTCGATCCCCTTTGTGGTTTTGCATATAAGCTCAGAGTAGCTCCTCTTTCTCGGTCGGCTCTCCAAGCTTCCCAGTCCTGGTTGTTACATGTCGGTGAGCGAGCTGCTGTATTGCCTATATTTCCTGGATAATGACTGAAAGTACTGGTTCTGACTATTAGAACGTATTCGAACTTCTAACGGTTCCAGAAGGTTTTGAGGTCGAGTTTGCCCATGCTGCACGGGTAGAAACATGTCCTCGTCGCATAGAGGCAAACTGGAACTTCCTGTGGGAAGCCAAGTTACAACAGGAAATAACTCGTATTGGAGGTTCCGCCTTTAGATGCTCCGGCCAACTTGCGCTTTTTGAACGACATGCATCCGCTCCCCTCGAACACGCCGGTCCTCCTACCACCACTCCAAACGATTCCGACGAGGCCGCCCCAGAAGTGGCCCCATTCGATGATGAGCCCGACCCCGATTTGTCAGAAGATGATTCTGTTCAAGACGATCCTTCTCAAGACGATCCTTTTCAAGATAGTCCCACCAAGTCGAAGTCTCGGCGATTAAAGCACGACGACCGGGCTTATCCTGGCAAAAAAACAGATGGTACTCCTGGGACCTTGTCTTGGCTTATTCGTCCTCGCAAGCCTGCCGCTCCTAGTATCGACCAAAGCCCTACGGTGGAAAATGCTCCAGTTACCCCTCCCAGGCCGAAAAACAGTTCCGTAGATCCACCCGATACCAACAAGTCCGTTCCCGCACGTCGTGGCAAAGACAGATGGTTCTATGTCGATTTTGCCGTAGTCAAGCTCGCGATCGATCCCGACCCCGAGAAACCCGTCAAGACGTTGATGGGATTCAAGGACATCCCGTTGACAAAAGGCGACATCCCAATTCTGATGGAGCTCAAGTGCTGCATCCCGAGAACACAGGGGGCCCGCTTGGAGACGATGGAGGTTATGCTGAACCGTTATATCAATGATGGCTTTTCCGATCTTCGTGGTGAGCGTAACGCCGCCTTTCAGACTTATTCCTCGCAAGAGTCCCTTGTGGGCATTTCTATGACCGGTCCATGGTGGTCCTTTTGTTTACTCAAGCCTGGGTCTGTTGAGGACCGGACTCGAAGGTCGCAGGTGTTCGTCCTTGGGAGCCAATCTCATGACAAGCTCCTTTCGACGATCATCAACGCAGCCTATGAATGCCCGCAGAATCCTCTTGCCTATCAGGAGGGGATTCTTGGGAAATACATCGAGAAATTCCGGTTTAATCGTGTATTTCATAGCGTGGGGTGTCTGGCTCCTTTAACGATTGCTCTGGATTGTTGATTACCAACCGCGAGTGCCTGTATGGTTTATAAATGTATCACAGAAGGCTCAGGATTCGGCTTTGTAACTGATTGTGTGTGTGTTTCGGTTTCGTAATGTGACAACGCTCAAGCAAACTCTGCCGGTACAGTATCGGTATGCATGCTGCTGCAAAACAAAAAGAGAGAAAGAAGGGAAAAGAAGGAAGAAGCACGTACTACATTAGGCGGGAACCAAACACGATGGTGATTGCCAAAACATGTGATGCGAGAGAACGACGGGGAGCTGCAGCGAATCACTGTCTAAGGTAGGTTTAAGGCCAAGTTTTTTTAGGTAACGAACAGCTAAAAACGTGCAGGTAGGTGCACCGCCTATATTAGACAGAGGTTACATTACATTACGCGAGTTTACACTATTACCTTGCTGGAGCAAGGTTCCCCCAAGGCCTAAGGCATTTCGGATTGAAGTGGCCGTGGCCGGGCGATGCACCTTGCTTGCTTATCATACCTTGAGCCACTCTTTATAATACAGCTTGAAGCACACAGCCTGATCGCATGCTTGGCTGAACATAGTTACTGATGGGTATCGTAATCACCACGCATGTAGACACACAGCGAGCTGAACAATCACTTTGTGCCAACTCGAGGAGAACACGGCTGTCCTCTTGACAAACCGGTGCATTAGCAGTTCGGAAACTTGTTGCAGGCAACTATCGGGTTCTAAAATGTAAGGAAAATTCGGGACTAGATTGTAGTGATGTATCTGATAATATACGCTTTCTTAGTTGCACGCGCCTAACGACCCATAGTGTCCACCGCCGCCGTGTTCTATTCCATTCTAACATCGTCGCATCAAATACGTACAGTTCGTACATACCAGCGCTTTCCCCCTTTGTCCCACCCTCCAATCCCTCATCGGCCGGGGATTAACACAGTAGCCACCCACCCAAGCCCTAGCTAGAATTTCGCCGGGCTTCGGGTGCCCCAATCTCCTCCAAACATCACCCTACGGGTTCCCCAACTATCATCGCGCCTCTATCTATTTACAACTCGCACATGCATACTATAACCAATACAAAACGATCCGTCGGAGACTCGGTGAGTACAAATACGTGCCTCGATGCGCCATAGCCTACGGAGCATAGGAGTGATACTCGCTCATGCTTACTTATGACATGTTCCCTGCCCTTAACCTCTCATTATAGATCCGCCGTGCGCTGCGCACGCGGTGGATAGAAGATATGGCCGAATGAACGCTACTTTGCCAACCAACTCCTTTACTCGCGCCTGCCTTTCTGGTCTCCCGCCTCGAACTCACCCGATTTGGTAGATGGACATTTTGCTGCCCACCCTGTGAGCCCCAGTTGCAAGTCGGCGGCATGACCGCTCATCTGTACTCTGCCTAGCGGTGGACCCCAGACCCCTAGACCACTATGGTCCATCTCGCTCCCCCTTCTACGTAGATTATGCTTACCCCGAATATTACGCTCACACCTATCCTTACACTAGCAGCCTGCAGCGCTATTGGAAGCTGAGTACCGTGATTCTTCAAACCAAGGTACCTTCATGCGCATTATCAATGTCATTGCGATTACGGTTGTTTCTGGATGTCTGTTTTGGATATGACAAGCCAGCACAGAGCCTGAGCCTCGAAAGATATGAGGGCGGTGTGTCCCCAAAGGCCCGATTACCAAGGACCCTTAAAACCCCTCATGCAAATGGACCTCGGCAAGCAAAAGGTGATTTACCTGCAGGGATCTCTGATGGCCACGCGCAGAAGCCATATGCAAAGCTTCAAAGAAGAATACACTCGCGATCGAAGGTATCTAACAGTGTTCTTCGTCATCGACGGGCCATCTAAGGTCGCTAGTATACAGGGTCTGCACTCTGGTTATTACGCAGTATGCACATGTATGCTAACACACATACGTGGCCACAAAACAGCTTCTTTGGCACAGTATATATTTCTGTGCAATTATGATGAGGTTGGGTGGCTTCTTGCTGTTTGGATGTGCGTTATCGATGTGTCGGTCAATATCTTACAGTGCGGAATAACATAGAACCCTTTTTCACTAAACATAGAAACACAAAGCAAAAACGCAAGGCCCAACCGGTCATTCGCAACGAATCTGCAAAATCCACTTCTACTTGAAGCTCTCGGAGTCCGGGGAGTGTGGCTCGGGCAGCCAAGGCTAGGCCACATCGATGTCCGTACTCCCTGCCCCCTGGTCGCCGCCGGGAGGATCGGACGAATGCGCTGGTGCGAACGTTGGATCCGGCTCGCCCATTGCGTCCACCTCGCTGGGAGCAGGCGTGAGCCCTGGGCTCGATGGAGGGGTGAGATTCACGTCGACGGACACATTTTCGGCAGCCTCTCCAACGCCAGGCATGCTTGAACCGCTGTCAGTCCTGCGGCGCTTGCGTGGCGAACCTGCAACGGGTTCGTCGTACCTAGACTCTTGATCGTCGAAGGATGGCTCGCGCGTTCTTCCGACCCTACAAAGCGCGAGGCCTGCCCGGATAGCAGAGCAGCTTAGCTTGGCCTGCTCGGCTCGCGCCTCGTCCAGCGTAAACGACGTCTCCTTTCCCCTTGTTCGACGAAACTCCTGCTCCAGCGTGTCCACCTGTTTGTCGACAACCGCCAGCCTCCAGTTTGCCTCCACCAGCCGACCCTCAGCCTCCAGCTGTTTCCGTAGAGCGGATGTCATCACAGGCGGTTTGGGGGCTGTAAGATTCAAGCCTGCCTGCTTGAATCGCGGAATGTCCTCCTGGAGTCGTTGCCAAGTGATATCGTCCATGAACGCTGGCTTCTTGCTGCTGGGGTAGACTTTCACGTCACTGAATGTCTTGGGCTTGATTGTCGAGCACTGCAGCCGGTTCTCGTAGCGCACAGAGGCTGACTGGAGGATGTACATGGCGTCCTCGCCCCGTGCGCAGAGGACCAGTGTCCGCCTACTTCGTTGTTAGTAAAAGGAGAAACGAGAACACGGGCTCACAAACGCCTTGGCTTACCCTGAACGGAAACATTCCGGTTTCTCACTCGTTATCTTCGTGATCCTCGCCTTGACCCATAGAACCTCCGTCGGGGAACGCTCCCGGGAAGTCTTGTCGAACTCCCAATATCCGGCCATAAGTCGATGCGACGGTTCGAAATCGCCCACTATCGAACCTGCGATACCGGTGAGGTAAAGTGGTTCGATAGGCGCTCCAAGCGCGATGCTGGTCATCTCCCCCTGGTCATCCACGAATTCATAGTTCGTGATCGTACGTGGCCAGACGTACCCGACGGCGGACGGTTCGGCTAGAATGACGAATATGTAAACATCGTTATCGAGAGAACTGCTGCGCTCGGCGCTCACGAGGGGTGACTCTTTCCGCCCAGAACCTGAAGGAATTGTCGGCCATAATTGGTTGATGCCTCTCGGTGCCTCTCCGGATCTTCGTCGCGGGGTCGATCGTCATCGCCGGGTTGTGCGCATTAGCGTCGAAAGTATCCTCCGTCTCACCGTCGTCATCCAATTCTTGGGACTCCTCTTCTCCCTCGCTGGCTGTCGTTTGAGTCCAAGGGTGAATTACGAAGTATAAGTGCATAAAGGCAAGGGCTTACGGTCGTGTTCGCTGTCCACAGGCAGCTTCGGCGGGAGTTTGGTAGCGTGGGTCGGCAAAGCCTTTGAGGACGCACCGGGGGGCTGGCAGGCGGCTGCCCGGCTTGTTCCCGTCAGCGGTGGCGACGGTGATCGCGTTTGCCGACCTTGCCGCCAGCTCGTGAGCCACATATCCGGGGCTAGACTGTACTGTCGACTTACTTGACATAGAACAATCGCCCACCTTGACGCTATCCAATGCCGTCTTCAGCGGCTCGTACATCTTCGGCTCCGGTAGCTCGTCCTCTGGGACCATATCGGCCTGGTCGATCGGGCACTAACTAGAAGTTGAGTTCGATGCTGGGTGGCAGGGCAGTAGAAACGGCTCATACCTGTGGAATCTCGAACCCATTGTCGTATGCATAGATCGCGTTGAGGAACCATTGTTGGAGTGCGACTCGAGCATCCTCCTGGCCTCGGAGTATTTCGTCGAGCTCCGCCGTTGCAACATCGACGCTGACGTGAGAGCCCTCCAGTCGGTATATTCGCACGAGGTTCGCGAGGTTGGCTTGGATTTGGGGGGCGGCAGGGACTAACATGGTCGATCAAGTAAACGGTAGGTAGTATTGGGATATGGGAGCTGAGACGCAGCGCTTTTGAGGACCCTGCCATGACCACTGCACGTGGCTGCAGGGTCCAGGAGACAATGGGCAGGCAATCACGGGCATCCCTGCTGACCACAAATAATTCGTTTACTTGGGGTATGTAAACGCAGGTCATGCAAACCGTACCTCCTAAAAAGGCGGGGACCTTCTGTGAGTTCTTAAATGAATTGCGGCCAGGCCCAAAGCGGGCATCGGGGGAAAGGAAAACTGTGTAAGCGCAATATTGAATAGACAAATTATAGCATACAAAAATGAAAACCACTACCCGAACGATATTAATCAAATCCCAGCGTTCTGCTCTCATGAGAAAGTCGCCGCATGCATTGAGATGCTCGTCACATAGCCAGCGTTTCGATAGCAGCGCACACAGGTGAGATTCCGAGACTTGACCATAAGCAGATTTGAGCGATGCCAAGAGTTGGTTCTGACATTATACGACGTCATGCTTGCCGGATACGGATACTGTGGTGTCCGAGACACGGAGCTTAGGAGGGTGTGAATTCTGCTACGTTCCATTTTGCTTACCTCTGCCAAATCGACCGCGACTCACGAGCGATCTCTATCGGGGGGCCTAGCTTACGTGCTTACGATTGGTCACGATCGCTCAAGAGGTCTCCTGAACACGTGTTGCTCAGGAGATCCGGGACTCCCGAGCGATCGGGAGCAGTCGGGACGGTCATGAGCACGTAAGCTGGGCCCCCTGATAGAGATCGCTCGTGAGTCGCGGTCGATTTGGCAGAGACGTATATACACGAGGCTTTCAACCGGAGCGAAGTGGCCGCCGAAACGGCACTCTACGAGGTCGGCGCTACATGGCGCAAGCTGCATGTTGTACCCCGCCACTGGTTGTCCCCTGTTCTGCATGGACCGTCAGCACTTAGAACATTGACCAAACATGGGTACATGTCCCGGAGTGTTCTGGGGATTGTGTAATCGCCGCTACGGATGCGCCGGTACATCAGGCCTCGACACTCCAGCAGGACGTTAATAGTATCTGCCATGAGCCCACGCGTAAACGTCCTCGAGAGCATTGGACTTTGGCTGCCGTTTCACAGTATGTATAGCAAAGGGCCTTGAAGCGCATTGAACACAGACAGACGTAGAGCTGGAGCGCTTCATGGAGTGCCTACCTTATGATGCGCACCGGGACTCCCGACCAAGCTAGTTCCCGACTTCACATATTTGTAATCGGAGGGACAGGCCACATCCCATTTTGCTACGGTGTGATCAGGATTCTAACTTCCGTAGCCGAGGTACGTATTACTTGGCATTAGGCATATCACCTTGCTCGCAGAGTCACTACCCAGTACAAGATGGCATAAGCAAAAATGACGGGCCCGGACGCTGATGTTTGTCAGCGCAGGTGGAGGTTGCCCGGTCGGATCTGTTTAGAGCATTGCCTGGGGCAACAGTTGCCTTGCTCGGCGAGGTTTCCGTAATTTGAACAGGATTGTTTTCCAGATTACCGTATACATCGGGGTATAGAACTTGCACTTTGTACAGGACTCGGACGGTGCCTCTAAGTACCCAGAACTGACTGGTGAGCATTCGCTTGTTGAGCTATCCCAAGTGTTTACGTAGTAGCACAAGAGCCGTTCGGTGTTTGTAGTTTCATAACACTCGCATGTGTGTTTACTGGCTATCAATTTGCAATGGCTCTTGGTTCGCGGTTGCGACATTCTCTTGAGTAGACGTCACATCTCGCAAAGGTTTGCGCCTTGAGCATTGGCGGTACTGGGATGTCCCGACAACTATATGTCTTTGGCCACCAGGCCCCTAAAGGCGTCCAGGTTGCACCTGGCGGCTAAGCATAAACCTTCGGGCATGGCCTTTCCACTCAACTCGAATTAGCTTCAGTCGCATGGTAGCTTACATGACTCTAACACGTGAGTGTACAATGTGAACTGTCGTCACCGTATATTCAAGGAAGTGATCGTAGAGTGAAATTCGATTACAACACGTGTACCAAGCCAATCGGAAATCGCGTGTTCTAACCAACCGCGCGATTACTTCGGCGATCCCTAAGGTACGAGGTAAGTGTAATCCTTGGGTGGCACCACTAAATTGTCGTGTAGCCGTAAATCTGTTCATTCGTTAGTTCAAATCAACTTGACTGAGCACCATACCTTTCGGGTCTCTTCGTTAAGCTTCCCGAACCGCTGGCCCTCCTCCAATAGGCCTTTATCTGACTTGATGCCGAATTTTCCATCATCAAAGTTCAATAGCACGGAGGGGTTGAATTGCGCCAGGCCATCGGAGCGATTACCCTACACGTGGTGATGTCTGGCCTTGAGCTCGATAGTACATAAATACGTGGGCCGGAGTTAAGGGAATTTGCTCCCTCAAGATCGTTGCCTTCAATACCTTCGGAAGCGTTACATGGAAGCTGCATTAGAACCTCAGACAGGAGCGAGGTCAAGAGGCCCAGGTCACGGGTCGCTTCTTGATAGCGTATATAGCGGGTACTAACAACTTTGGGCCTGCCTCGAACGTGAGCAAGGTGACGGGTACCTGCGCGTAGCGTGCAGGCCCTTCACGTTCATCATGAAACACTTGAACATATTGGCGACTATTGCTCAACTTAGGGTTACTGGTAGTCATGTCTGGATCCCGCCGACGCTTGAAATAGACAAACATGCAAATTAGACCTCGGGGCTGGCTGACTTGACCTCAGAGCAACGGTGCCTCTCGAAGTTACAGAAGCCATCCTTCGGTCTAACTTGGTCGCGATTTGAGCCTTGAGTAGCAAGTTTTCAATTGTAGAAATATCAAAAATGTACGTACATCAAAAAAAAAAAAAAAAACTCGCGTAGCAATGCGGAGCCGTGAGCGCTATGTAGTGCTATGGCTGCGCTATGTGGCACCCATAGCGCTTTATAACAATGTGGGTTTTCCCGCTGCATGACCTAATTCAGTTGATGTTACATAATCAAATACTTGGTGATGCTCGACCCCCCTCCCGCTTCTACACGGAACCAACGCGACGGAAAACTGGGGATTCTACTGTATCTGGTACGTAGCCGGCTTATCAGCCCTGATCAGCGCTTGGCTCGAGTTCATGTTTGAAGAACTTATAATACTCCCACTCATTGGCAAAAACTCAAACGGCGATTAACCCTGCGATTCTTTCAGAAGTTCCGCTATGGTATGTTCTTCGCATCTTCACAAAGCCCGGGTAACACTTAAGAAGCCCGACGACGCCAAAACTATGACATGCGATTAATCCGCTGCCTGTGCAGCAGGATGTAACTCGGTTTGGCGATGTGCATGGAGTGCGCAGACAATGCATTTTTTTATGGTGCGTGGTGCGCAAGCGCCGGCAAGTGGAGGTGCTGTGAACAGGGTCACATACGCGGGGTGTGGGTTTGTCTGCTTGTAGACACCGGGTGCAGTGTCGCAGATATAAGCTTAAGCGGCAGTCAAAGGCGGGAGTCAGTCACCGGTGCCGGTTAGCCGGAAGCTATGCAGTTCCGCGTCTTTGAGTGTGCGGGTCCTA
>WSTG01001417.1:0-10012 GCA_019616325.1 Ceratobasidium sp. 394 | reverse complement strand
GAGCCCGCCACTCCATGCCGATTTTTCACTCAAACTCGCTGTTTCTTTTGACGACCACGCTCATTGCGCACAGACGCCCCAGTTCCCCACACTTGACCAGCTGCGCCCTTGCTTGCCACGTGCCCCCTTCGCAATCTTCCGATCGCCCCACTCACACCGAGCAACACAGGCCGTGTTACCGATTGGCTCGTTGCCCGAGTTTGTGACCCACTCCCACCTACCCAGGCCGGCAAATACTGTTGCACAAAAGGGTCTGGAAGCGCTGGTGGAATTTGTGGGCAAGGAGTGGTCCCGACAAATGCTCCAGTTCAACTCGCTTGGCGCCAAAGCTTCTGCTATGACGGTACGTGACTTTACGAGTTGGGCAAGGCTTGTTAAAAGCTGTCCTATGGCCAGAATGACCTCGGCCGCGTGCCCAGTTCTATTCGGTCCATGGGAAGGTTGCTACGGGCGGAATTTGGATCAGTCAGCGCAGAGCCAAGGGCGATTCATGCAGAAGAGATGGTCCGGTCCATGCATGGTCGAGGGCACGGGCCGAGACTCTCGGCATCACGTGCATCCCGAAACGATCTATATCGGGTTTACCCGACCTCGACCGCTGCACGCTCTCGGCTGTTATCGGGTCACTCCGGCCTGCCTTCTGCCCACGACATCCACACCACCGCTATCACTGGTCCAACATTGAACGCTATGCTGCTCGCCAAGTTTGCTCACACCATATCTGAGGTGGTTGCTCCAGCCAGCGCAGAATGGTCGCCGATCATGCTCGGCAAGGTTCTTCAGCTCACCGCTGCCGACATGCCAAGCCCACCGCCGAGGACACGACCGTCTGGACCATTCTACTTTCATGCTTCGGTGAGTACAAACCTTCCCTGGAACGCAATAGAATTAATCTTCATCCGCTCTTTGTAGTCTCGGAATCTTGCACCGATGTGGCTCTTGTCCACCGTCAATTCGGTTGCCCATTTGTGAGTCTCTGAAACAGTCCCAACACTCTGCCTCGGTGCCACGCGGTGAGTAGTCTTACGGTTTCACTCGATGCAAACTGATCTTGACGTCTGCAGCTTCCTACTGTCACGGCTCCTTGAATTATTGGGAAGCATAGGCGATGGGGAGAGGCAGGCCACAAGGCGGCGTAGAGGGCTGGACACGGCAGGATGAATCCCATTCCACTTTGTCCTGGTGTCTCGCAGATGTACCAGTATGTATCTTGTAATGTGGCTGGTCCACGGGTAGGCAAAAACTGGTCATTGCTGAACAAATCAAAATGCCATTTGTATGCGCGTTCGCGCCTAGACCCTGAATTTGCGCCATGTTTGGTGCTTCGGTGATCCGCCACAAAAGAGCTCTCAGCACGCCACCTCCGACCTGCCCTTCCCGACCACTCCGACGCGTCTACCAACTATTTATCATGGTACGTATACCGAGTCTAGCTTGCTACTCATGCTAAATAGACCACAGGCCAACACAGGACCAGGTTTGCGCAAGCGCAAGTTGGGTACGAACAAGGGGAAATCCAAGGAGACAGAGATTGTTGTTTCCGGTATGTTCCAATTGTCTCCCCATAGCTGGATGCTTATTTGGCTCAGAGGAGGATGTGTACCTCCCGTCACCAGACGATTCGTTTGGGAGTAAGTTGTGGTTCATTTCGCTCACGATTCTTTCCCAACCATTTCCCAACGTTTCCCAGCCGATGGTACTGTCACCAAGCCTCCCACAACGCGCTCAAAGAAAGTTCATATACCAGCTGACCTTCCAGGTTGGTGATTATTATCGTTATGCGCATACATTCTGACTTTATCCCCACAGCCACTTTGCCGGATGACTCCAAGGAAGATACCCCCCAAGTCAAGAACAAGAGTGAGTTTGTTGTTTCACAACTATAAAGACACGTGTTTATTAATTCTCTCGACAGAGGCGCCAGCCAAAACTACCAAAGCAGGTAAACTTGTCCCCGTTATCCGCCGTCCATGGTTATTGAGCGTTTTTGGGAGTTGCAGGCCCATCCAAGTCCAAGGGTAGAACCGGTAAGCCGTTCAGTCTCACCTAGTTCTTGTCTGACCAGATTACAGATGCCGCTGCCGGCTATGGAACACGTCTCCAGACCTTTGAGTGGATCCTTTACGCTGGACGATCTTTCACGGCGACCGCGGCAAAAATGGCTCAGATGGAGGTCCTCAAGTCTCAAAGCAGATGTGCTGAACTCAACGCTGCTCGCCGTGCCGATGAGGCACGAAAGGTCACCCTGGAGCTGGAGATTGAGTTGAAGCGTCAAGAGGCAGAGGCTCGTGCCAACCTCACCGCCGAAGAGCGTCATCAAGAATACGAGAAGGCGATGCAGGATATGCGCAACGAGGGTGACCGTCTCAAGGCTCGTCTTCTTACTGCGGAAAACGACAATCTGAGCTTGCGCAAGGAGCTTGCCGAATCAGAGCGAAGCCTGCAGCAAGCTAAACGGGACTTGAGCATGGTGGAGATCCAGAAGACACGTGCTAAACTGGACGCTGCTCGTGGGTAGACCATAGATGTTTCCTTTGGACTCTTTGCTATCGATGTTTCCCTTGGGCTCTTTGCTATCGATGTTTCCCCTAGACTCTTCGCTATCGATGTTTCCCCTAGACTTTTCACTCGGCTGCACACTTTGACTCTTTGCTATCGATGTTTCCCTGGACTTTTCACTCGGCTGTACACTTCTGCTTTCGATATGGTTCCAAGGCTTTGGGTCACTCTCATTTTCAATGTACCTAATAAATACAGGCTGTTCGTCTCCTCGAGAGACCCACCCTCGACATGGCTGACCCGCCAGTCCAGTTCTCTGACGATCTCTATCAACTACTTTTGGGCCGTCTTCGTGCCGACGGGGTTGTCACTGCACCTGCTCCCCAGGCCATTCCCCCCAGCGAGGTCGTACCTCCCTCCAACAACCCCAGCAAGGTCGTACCTCCCTCCAATGACCCCAGCGAGCCTGATGACTTGCGAGCACAAAGTCGCTATGTTCGGATGGTCAACAACCCCCCCGCTGTGTCCGACCTCTCAATCGCCCCTCGCCAAGCTCCCAAGCCAGCCCCTGACCAGGTGCATGCTCAAAGCTTTCGGAAAAAATTGGACCAAATGGTACTTGAAGAGAGCGCCGAGAACAAGTTTGCCGAAATTCTGCAGATCACCGCCGTTGAAGCTGACGAGCAGAATCCTTACATCCGCAAAGCTCGGGATGCGATGGCCAACGTCTATACTACTACGGTGGAAAAGATGGCGCCTCATATACCAGAGGAAGAGTATTGGTACGCTGTGACAGTGAACGAGTATGCAGAGCCAGCCTTCCTTCTCCGAGTATGTTCACCAATATTTGCCAAAGTCATGTGCTAACCTTGATCAGATCCGATTGTCGCGTAACCGGGATGGGGGGATGGTACAATCCAGAACCGCCCATGGATGGTTGTATCATTTTCTATGGATCATCGTCAAGTATACACGCAACCCAACTACCGGAGAGTATGCAGGCCTTACTGTGCTTCGAAAATATGGGCTTTTAGAGCGCCTTGAAGGTCATCTTAAATGGGGTAAGCAAGCCCAAAACCTTATTGCCAGATTACTAAGTATTTGCAGCCGTTCGCGAATATGGCCTGCCCACCCACCTGCAAAAACAAGTACGACTGGACCGTTCTGCACTCCAACTTATGATAGAAGGTATCATTGAGCGTACTGTGGGATATGGACGACATGGCGGGATCCAAACAATCCTTGGTATCGACCTGTGCTTTTATGGCGCTTTCCGGTCTGGGAGCCTGCAGGCCAACATCGAGGCGTTTCGTGATCAACAAATGGTAGGAGTACTCTTTGACGCTACTTCATATACTGATTTGGGCACAGTATTTGAAGATCGAGGACTGTACGGTCAATGTGCTTCGCCCAGGATGCTGGTCACTGGTGGTGGACATCAAACATTGGAAGGTGTGTTGCACGACACGTCCAGGACCATAGCCTCATATCATTTAGGGATATTCTGGGGTCATGGGCCGAAGCGCTGAGCTAACCTTTGGCCCCGTGTCCAAGGCCCATAACCTAAATTTCGAGGCACCATTGTACTTTGTCATGGACTTGCTGGCCCGTGGTGCGCTGGAAAACATCGAGGTGAGCGGACAAACAAGTGTGACTTCATAGTCTCATTCTATGTAGACTCTCGATCAGCTTTTTGAATTCAATGGGGCCGTCTTGCCCATCAAGCCTGATTTTGGTAACCTGCCTGTGTAGGTCTTGTATATTCAGGAAAATGCGTATGTATTTATTTGACAGATTGTTGAAACAATCCGCCCGGGGGTTTTCCGTGGAGGAGGGGGTACCCATTGGCCCACATAAGCTTAGCGCACATATCCACAAGTGTGCTCTGGACGTTGGGATCAGTGGCGGATCAGTTCACGCCATTCGTCGTGCCAGTGGTGACAAGGTATGTCTCACTGTATGCGCCAAATACTGGGCTTACATTGTCTAGTTTGCGATATCCATGGGCAAGGACAAGACCGCATATTTGCTCAACCATGGTGACCGTATGGGTATTACTTTTGACGAACACTATTCTACCGGCCTGAAACATACTCCAATTGTTGATATCATGTTGGACGAGCTAACAGGAGACCTCACAGAGATTGAACTTGTAAGCAAATCACATGTCGTACAGCCTAATCTGACGTATTACAGAAAACACTTCGTAACATGGCCCAATCATCCCCTGCATTCCACGTCCTTATCCATCGATCCAAGAGTGCCACACAAGCCATTGATACCTCTGAAACAGTTCGTCGCAAGGGCACTACGGAAGACGAGTTGGCTCAACTTGAGGTGAGTCACCAAACTTTGGGATTCTCTCGTCGACTGATCATGATCAGAGTGACCCTGCATACAGCGCTCTACTTGCCCAGTGTGAAGAGGCTTGGGACAGGATTGTAGACATGTACCCAGAGGCATCGACGCCATTTGCTCCTCATTGCAGCAAACTCTTGAAGGGTATTATGAAGAACGATACAACATTCCCTGAGCCACTGGTAGAAGCGGTATGTCTATTACACAAACATGGACTTCGCTAATCCATCGCAGAGGGTGACCGAGTTCAAAAAGCTCAATAAGCAAGCCTCAAAGCTCCGGCAAAAGATTCTCGCCCGGTTCCGAGCACGTGCCAAAACAAAGGCAGCCAAGGCGAAGAAGGACTTTACTGTGGAGGAGAGAGACGCGGCTGCCCAGGAGCTGGACAAGCCTACCTACATCATCACCGAGGTGGAAAAGGCGTACCAACAGGAGGCAAGTAGCGGTACAATTTCAACTCATTTTATTTACCCGACTTTTAGGTTTCCGACTATCTTCGTTCAAAGCGGACTCCGACTGCTCTAAAAATTTCAGATGTATGTCGCACATTGCACCCCAAACACCAGACTAACATTCACTAGCGAGATGCCCGGCGCCTCAAGCTACCCCAGGAGATTCAACACGAGCTAGAAGAGGAGGCTGAAGAGGAGATGTTGGCAGATGGGGATGAGGAGAAGGAGGAAGACGAGGACGAGAACAAGGACGAAATCACCATGATCGATGCACCTGCTGCCGCCCTGGCCCCCACGTCCACCACTGCGCCTCCTAAACCTGGGAAATCCAAGATAACCCAGCTCGACATCAACTTCAACCGATTACCCCAGGTCACAAGGGATGTGCTGGAAGACGGTGACCCACTAGACGATGAACCCAAGTTTGACGATTCCCAAGAACCAGACACACTGGGTATACCGGTGGACGTGATGCGTAAGCTAGATATGCGTTACCTATATCAGCCCCTTCTGGACCAACAGGAACGCGGCACAAGTGCTAAAAAGGTGTGCTAAATTGCTTTGATCATATTCTGCTCTGATAACAATTTTGTAGGGGCGGTTATTGTGTAAAGAATGTCTCAAGTTTCCCAGTCGCGCTGAGAAAGAAAAAGTAGCCGCTGCAGGAGGGATGCCATTTGAAACTTTCAGCGCGCTAGAGAAACACAGGTAAGTGTTGTTTGCACCATCCCGCTCTGTATTCACCCCGTACAGGCGAGAGCAACATGATGAATGGTCCAATCTGGAGCTGCAAATGGTCCGTTCAGACGATACCGGCTTGCTAAAGTGTCCAGCCTGCCCGTTTGAGTGAGTTGGATTAATAGAGTCAGCTCACCTCTCATGATTATTACTAGGGCGGAAACGACAACCAAGACATTCAACCATATGAGGCTCCACTGCCCAAGCAAGGACAAATTCGCTCCTCTCTATGAGGCTCACAAGGCCCTCCGACCCACAGAACAAGCCGACGTGGCCGCACGCCAGGATCGCAGGCGAGAAGCAAGACTGATTGGCACAAATGTTTTTCCCGAAGACGATACACTAACTATAGCTGAAAAACTCAAAGCCAATCTTGAAACGCCTGGCATGCTTCAAAATTGGGCCAAGAAGGCGAGATTCAACCAGGCAAGTACCTGGTTTCATTTCACCGAAATAATGAATTAAATGCGATATAGTCCAAATTGAATGAGGGTGAACTCGTTGAAATAGAATCAAGCCTCCGTGGGCTGGTCGATGCCGCCTTGCAGCACCCGTCTGGCTCTAACACAGAACCTGTGGAGGCGCTTCACTCTGATTTTATGGACGATATTCTCAAGGACACGATCGCTCAGATTACCACAGGCCCATATGCCGAGGATTTGGAGGACTACAATGATGGTTATGAGGCTTCAAATGTAGAATAGTTATCACATTGCCCTCCGAAATACACTATGTTCAGCAAAAGAATGAAATATGAAACGAAAACCCTATGAGTCCTTCTCTAGCACAAGTCCCATTGAATGTGCGCTCTGAACTACTTTGCGAAGCAGCAATTTAATCCCAGCTGGATCCTCGCACAACACATCCAGCGCCGCATTCAAGAGCGTGCGACGATTTTTCTCCATATCCTTGATGCGATTGCCCTCTTTGAGATGGTCATGTAGAAAGCCCGTAAGCTTGGAAATTAAAGGACCGGTGTGCGAGCAACGAAAGTGTTGGAATTGAAATGAAGGGTGGAATATAACGACAATGCCAACCTAGCCAGCTGTAAGCAGATTGCTCAGAGACGTATCGCTACTCACTGTTTTGTATGCATTTAGTAGACGATTTGTCCCTTTGACATCATCACGAAACCTCTTCCTGAACTTCACAAAGTCCTCCGATTCCTTGGTTTCATCATCCATCTCCCCATCCTCTCCCAAGTAAATCCGGTGCATTGCAGCTTGTTTCTTGACTCGCGAGCCTTTACCCTGGTATTTGTTCCATTGGATCGCAAACACCAGTACGTGAATCTTCTGGCCGATCTGCTTCAACCACCACAAGAGGCCATGTTTATTCGTGTCACCAGCCACCATAGCCTTGGGGGGAATTAGCCATAGCCTGTATGGCGCGAGGAGATTGCTTACGCCATATGTATTTGCCAAGTTTTCCAGCCCAGGTTCCAGGTTTATTGCAGCAATCGACTCGGCCACCACAGAAGCAGATGTTTCCTGCCCATAATCCTTCAGGCGGGTGGTCTTTGGGGAAGTTAGCCAGCATACACTAGCTGTGGGAGTCACTTGCCAGGTCCTGCACCGAAAACTGCATCCGAGCCAGCCCATGCCAGAACGCGTAGTTGATGGTGTCCACAGCTGTATCACCATTGGCCAGAGCCTCAATCAAGCTGTCTAGAGTAGACCCTCCGTCCATGGTGTTCCTGACTAGTTCCACAGCATGGGACTTGCTTCCCAGTTCTCCATCCTTGATTTCCTTGCGTGCGCGTTTCTTCCGAGGTAGGTTCTAGACCAGAATCAGCAAGGTAAAAATATTATGGAAAGCATGTACCAGGTGTCCATCAAACTTTCGTTTGAGTTCTTTGAGTTTAGTCGGGAAGTTCCCCAAATTGTCCAGGATTGTGGCTAGGTCTTGCTTTGCGTCATCGTCAAGCTCTTCGTCCGAGTCTAGGTCCAGCAAGCTCCCAAGATTGTGCAGACACAGTTCTACGATAGCCTCAGTCCCTCTTACGAGGTTAGATGCAAAATCCATTGTGTCCGGTTGTGAGGTCATGGCGTGGCGAGAAGAGTCGGATGTGTGCACGTGACTTGGTAGGCTTAAAGGCACACCCGCATTCAGCTCCCCTTACAGCCCCCAGGTGTACTGGGGGAGACGGTGATGTGTCGTGTCGCTTGCTTCACACCTGCGCGACAAGCGCACAAAGACAATGTGGGGTCATGTGGTCCCCTCACGCAGATCCCTCATGAGTCGTGACTGCGTTAAAAGAGAATTTACCTCTGGTTGTGGGCAAGAAAAGAAAGGTTGCAAGAGTGCTCGTAACTACAAAACCACGCTATATTCAGTCAGTATCATCCTCTCCGTCATCAGAGTCATCCCTCCCCGAATCCATTTCCACATCCTCATCTGTCTCTTCATCTCTGCCCATTTGCTCATCACTTTCCTCCGTCACGTTTGCATCCCTAAAACCTCCAATCAGCCCATCTAGAGCACCAGAAACTCAGAATACACTCACGTTTGCAGCCACCTCATATGATTGCGATACTCAGCCCATCTCCACAACGCTCCATAAGAAGTAAAGACGTACAAAAATCGCTGGCCTTTGAAATGCAAGTTGAAATGTAGATCTCGTTTAGACAGGATAGCCATGAATGTGCCGTGGGGCAAAGGTATCCAAAAACCACTGGAATAAAGACAGAGGTCACCGTCTTCAAAATCGCCCAACGCCAAAATCAGGCAAATAGAATCGATCTGGTCGGAAGCATCTCGATGGGCTCGGGTCATGGGTTGAACGTTCAAGACAGTCATACAGAATGGGGCTGAGCCCAGCCGATGCATCGCAGGGTTCAAACTGTCGAAAAGGGTTTGATGCTGGACTACAAGCCCCGGAATTTGTTCCTTTAACTATACCCAACGACAGTCATATAATTCTAGAACCGATTGGAGAAAAACAAACCTTAGCCAAGGCAGGCTGCAAAATCAGTTCAATTGCGCTGTTGAATTGGGCTTGAGGGCAGTGAAGAAAGTGGGACACGTTGAAGTGGCTGGCTAAAAGTCGAACTGCTCGGTCCAGGTAGGGAGTGGCCTGGGAAGACTCTCCTAAATATACTCGAGGGTGCATTTTTTTGGGGGCTAATTTGCCCTAACAAAACTAGATCAGACTAAAGAGAGATGCCGATCCATACCACTTACTGATTTAGACATCTTCCCCCAAACTCCGTAATGGTACCCTTCAAAAGTATACCACGGCCCAATTACTTTGGTATCCACCACTTCATTGCCCTTGAGCTCAAGTGTCAGCCGAGTAATGAGCAATAAGTACTCCTTTTCCGCTGGCGTCAGTGTGTCACTGCTCAAAATGAAACAAACAAGGCCCTTCTCCTTGCCGCCAACACCATGAATAAGTATGTTGGACCTATGAGTAGCGTATCAGAATACGGTTCAGCTCAGCACCAGTACTCACGTGGCAAAGAGCTCTGGTAGCACCTTGATGTAACTATCTGGCTTCTTCACCCCTTCATACAACTGTGCGCACGCCTAATATATTAGTTAGCAAAACTCCCGGTTAAACTCCCAGGTAACATACCTCTGTTTCTAAAGCTTCTAACGTTTCTGGGCAGGTAGCGTTGAGGGCTTTCTGTCGCTCACTTTCGGTGAATGGGATGTTGGCGTCTTTCTTTCCACGGGCAAGTTCATCAGGCAACAGTCTATTACCGTCTAGCTCTGGATCAAAGTTGGTTTCGATGATTTTGGTGGGACATGGTGGGGTTGAACTGTCGAAAGTGCGCCGTGGAGGGAAGGGGCTAGATTTCTGGTACCAGAGGGATCCCCGTGGAAGCTGGGGAATATCGACATGTCCACCCCTGGATACAGAATTTAGTAATCTGTTCACACACGATAGGGTACATACCCTAGCCATTTAGCCATAAGCTTATCATCCTCCCCTTGATCGACCCCCAAGACATGTCCACCTA
>WSTG01001416.1:0-10013 GCA_019616325.1 Ceratobasidium sp. 394 | reverse complement strand
CTGGCAAGCACTGCAAGCGCCACTGGTCTTCCAGGCATCCTATCGTCGACGTTTCGCGTAGCTAGACTTGCGCGTGGATTCGAGATTACTCTTTTTCTTTTTTCTCTAGCCCGAGGTCTTGATGAAACACCTTGATGAGTGTTGGTTTTTTTCTTCTTTTACGTTATCCTCGATGGAAGTCTCCTTGGTGAGAATGTGCGCTCGGGTCGCTTGTGTTATCTATATTGTATTGCATACAATAAACATGATTGATTTTGAATTGCGTGTGTGATTGATTGCTGTTGGCAACTCGGTTCAATTCTCTCCCTGACGTGCCCCAAGTCTGTGTGTGCGGTACATAGAACACGCGTTGAGGAATATGGCCGGTAGGGGGCGTTGAATTAGGGAAAACCTAGCTCCGAGCCTAATCGATACTGTTTACCGAGAAGGTATTCCTTAACGCAGGTTCCTCCGTATTCCTCCTTACTTCGCCTCTGATTTAGGATTTACAGTAGACTTTCATGTCATGCAAGGGCCGGGGCGCTTGAAGATTCTCCCAATCAAAATCCCCTATCAACGTCAAGCCTATCCAACTATGATGGAACTGGTGCGTTTTTATCATGAACCAGTCAATATCAAAAATACAGTGCACAGTGGACCTGGATGTTGGATGAACTGACATATGAAACAAAGTTATGCAGATATGATCAAACGATTTCAACGGGACGAACAGGCTGAAATGCAAAATCTGGTCGCAGTCAGGCGCATACAGTTGAGGGAAACGTCCCCCAAACCTTCCTTCACACAGCCCCCTGAATGGGTTTTGGTTGGATCCACGATTTAGATTCCTTGCGTCTACCAAAGAGGTGTCAGTTTGGAGCGCCACGCTAAAGCGAATATCGTACTCCTTTAGCTACCTACGCTGCCCAGAGGACCAAGAGCCGCTCTTGAATTCGTATGTCGTACCGTCCATGCGGAGTCCCTTGCCATTAGGTATATAGACAGCCGGATGAACGAGGTATAATATAACTGTGGCCACCTTTGAACGACAACTGGTGGGTTATAGGACTGGATAAGAGTGTTTGATGCACACTTACAAGGACTAAAAGAGAGTCGAATACATAAAACAACCACTCGTGGTTGGCTATATATCCTTTTGCACTATCGGTGGTGAAACGTATCTGGGAGAACTCTGACCGGAGCGTTATCAATATCCCGTCTCTGGGCTCACGAGCGACTTGCCTATGGCACGATATATGCCGCGGATCATAATCAAAACACCGCTCACATACAGCGCCCGTATGAGCGGATGTACAGCTTGCACGTCCGAACCAAGTCGACGCCTCGTACGGAGGTCAAATGCAACGGCGAGAACCATGAAAATAGCAAAGGCCACGATTTGCGCGGCCAGTCCTCCGATTATGATTGAACGACCCGTCCTCAGCAATGACGTGTTATTGGCATTCTGTAAGTCAAAAAACTTAGCTCTTGTACTTAGACGCGAGGACGGGACGTACTATCAACGCTCCTCCGGCAACTTGTGTAAATATCGTAAGAAGACTAGCACCGACGAACACCTTGGTGATAACTATTGGCCGGATAAGGCTATGCTCAGAGCCAACGTAGGCCATGATCCGACCAAAAATCATGTACTCTAAGGTTAACTATGAGCAGTCGCAAAAGTAGGCTCTGGGGTTCAAACTCACCGCTGGCCATAAAAAATCCCGGTGCGACAATGATGAATATTTCGGAAGAAATCAAAGGCCATTGTTGAGTTGGCTTCTTGATAGCTAGGTATCTTCCGGCGCTTCGAGTTAGTATGTGGAAGCGGAATGTACGAAAGCGTCATACCTGAATACATATCCGATGGTCTCGAGAACCGTTGCGACAAGTATGGGGATAACGTATTTGCATCTCCCTTGAATCGCTTGCCCAATATGTGCAAAGAGTGCGAGTGCAAATAAACCCGTGAATAAAAGAGCGGCAGAACGACTAGCATGATAGGGAAGGTTGTGACTAGAGCCGTCTAAGTAACCGAGAAATCAGTCTAACGTCAATCGATTCTTGGGACATTTTTGACTCACCGGACATTTTGAGTTGGACCAGGCGTGTGTAACACCCGATCCAGGCCAAGCCCAGTATTTATTTGTGGTAGCGAGCCCAAGGCGATGCCACTCTAGGGTACAGCGAGTAGCGCGTGTTTAATGAGTTTGCCAATATTATAGCAAGATATCACGTACAGTTTGTGACTCTCGTGGTCGTGGACTGCAAGATCCTTGGGGGAACGGTCGCCTCGGTCATGGACCTCAACAGGCAGAACTAAACCCCGAGGGTGGACACAATCGTGTGTTTTTAAAACAGGCAATCAAAGCGCTTCGAATGCTTGGCGGTCCCACACAGCACCGCTTGTGGGCAGAACCGGCGGACCAAAGGGATGTTCTCTAAGGTTGTTTGTCCAAAATAAAAGTCCCGGCAGGGTGAAGGATGGCACGCAACAAAGAGGGGTAGATGCCGGCATGTTCCTTGGCGACTGCATTGGCAAAATACACTGCAAGTGTTGATTTGAGAGAAAAGAAAGGCAGGGTGAGTGACTATACGGAAAGCCAAGTAGAACAATTTGCACTGGGAGCCCGAAGGGGGACGTATGCATGCAGCCGGGAGGCGAAAAACCATGCTGCTGTTGACCAGGTAGCGAGTCGAGTAATAACATCCACGATGGATCCATTCGAAGAATACATCATGCGAAAACGGGTTGGAGCGTCAGTTGGACATACCCCGCAAGATCTGTAGCAACAAATCAAGTTTGCAATCGTAGAAAACCTCGAGCAGGGTCAATACCTGTGCCTTCTTGGCGGTGTTACACAAGGGACAACAATCACGTGCGATGCGCCACGCCGGTACCACCGGACTCGCAGTAGCCACGCCCGTTTGACTCGGATGGTTATTCAATTAAAACTCTTTCGAACGCTTGGCAGTGGAGCTGGCGCAATAAACTAGTTTGAATCACGGATGGTAAGGAGTTCCGCAGGTACAAGTACAAAGGGCATATCAGAGCAGGTTTTACAATGCGGGTGTTGGCACCGAATCATAGGATATCCATAACAAAAACATCAAACGAAAAACCTACAGATTCGCCATACTAGTCAACAATCCCGCGCGTTGTGCAGGTCTTCCAACCGTTCTAGAGTCAGCACCCGACGTGTCCTCTCCTCGATCGTTTTCCGCCAACTGGGCACTAACATCCCCCTGCGAATTCACCGGGGCAAACACGACCTTGCTCTAGGGGGGTTTGGCCATCGACTGGCGCACCTCGAGCTGCCGAATCTGCATTGCCCCAGGACGAGCAAGAATATCCGCAGCATCGACTTCAGCCCGCAACAAATGCCAGTGCGACAATGATGAATATTTCAGAAAATAAGACATAAGGCAAAATAGTGGATGTATGCGTGACGAAACACGTCAGATAGGTGAGAGTCCCTCTAGTCTTACGATCAGCCGCGCGAGATACGCCGAAGACCAAAGTTAGCGCGGCACATGACACCCCAAAGACGAACAAAGTCCAATTATGGGACAATCCTGGCGTTCTTTGCAACGTTTTGGCATGACTTATAAATTCTCCATATCGAGATGTGAGGGTGGTCTAGATCTATGACGTCGAGGTTGTCGGCCGTGGATTACGGTGGCCTAATACAGCGCGCATCCAGAGTTGACCTCACCCTCATCATGAGTACTATCACCATACCGATTCTCCACTTCAATGATGGTACGAGCATAATATAGTCACCCGTGGCCTTGGCCGAAGCTGTATTATATGACAGTCTGCAAGATTACTCGCCCGCGGTCGAGTACGGCGGGTAGGGATGAATTGAGCCCTATTAATGGGAATGACACCTTGGCAGATCACACCTTCGGTTAGTTAACGAAGCCCACTGGTCACTGACCTAGATAATACATCCACATTGTTATGTAGATCATGTCGTTCGGTTTTCGGAAACGATCAACCAAATACGGCGGCACTGGCCCAGGGATGTCGAACACGAGCCCCAAGGCTTAGTGTTATTTAGCGGCGATTTGTTCAGCCCAAGTGTAGAGTCTATGCTAACTCGCGGTCCGAACATGGTAGGCTTGCATGACCTAGCAAACATAATAGAGGCTGAACTCGACTTCAGGTGCATGTGATGAACGAGATTAGGCCTGATGCTTGTCTCCCAGGTATGGCAAACTCCTAGTACAACGAATGCTTAGCTGTTAAATGTTCTAATAGGAAATCACGAATTTGACGTGAGTGACCGCCTCTATCGAGTATATCAGTCGCTGATCCGGCTTCGTAAAAGCATGGGGTGCGTATTGCGAATTCGGTGACATTTTACTGCTAAGATTCTTATACTCAAAGCGCGAGAGATTCAATCAACTCATCGAGTTCAGTAACTTTGTGAGTCGCATCCCATTGTTACTCCTTCTCCCTGGATTAATGATTATTTCAACAGCCTTGGGTCCTGAGCAATGTCAAGGAAAAACTTGTCCGTTCCCCGGGAGAGCCGGCTATCCCAAAAGGACTCTGCGAGTATTGCGTTTTTAACCGTTGTGGTGTAACGATTGGGGTGGTTGGCCTCATGTCCAAGTGAGCAAAGATGAGCTCTGGCAAGTAACAACGATCACCTCACCATTGCCGGTAGAGTTGCAATCAAGGCGACACCCATCGGGGCAAGGGCGAATCTCGTAGATTCAGATATGATCGAGGTTTGCAGGGAGCTCTGCAAGAAGCTTCGCAAGCCAAAGAGCGGCGGGGGAGACGGGGGCGAAGGATGTGACGCACGCCGAGTCAGTGTTGTCCTCTTTGCGGCTCAAGTTGATCTCACAGAGTATGCAGACATTTTGAGGTAACAACCTTGCTTCTTGGCTAGGTCGGAACGCTCCATCATAATTTGGCAGGATATCGAACTTGCCAGGGCATTGTACGCCTACCCATTATCAACGAAGCCCGGCCTGGATGGCCTCCCCGGAGTTGATGCGGTATTTGGTGGACATGACCACAGGTATTTCTTACGTGCAACCAGTCCCATCCGACTGATTTCGTGACCATTTCTGCAAGCTATTTCCTCGGAGAAGGTGTAGAAGCAGAGGATCGAGGGGGGCATATAAAACCCTTGGACGGCGACGACGGTCTGCTGTAAGTAATTCTCATTTACCTGGATATATGCATCGTGTCATCCGCGAAATTGACGACTACCTGATGGTGTTGACCGCAGTATTATCAAAAGTGGCACTGATTTCGATGACCTGAGCGAGGTTGTGATCGAGCTGGAGCAGAGGCCAGAGGGTACGCAAAGGAAAATGGTTGTCAAATCGCTCAAGGGTACGTAGGTTGTATTCCTTAGAGTCATCCTGCTCCATCCCACCCGCCTAGTTATCCGTCATAAAATGGGCAGTGTACAAGACATCCAACGGTTACCTGAGCAGCCACCGATGGAGAACACGCTTAGACGATTGTTCCGCCAAGAAGTACTCAAAGGTCTAGACATTCCAATTGCCCAATGCCACAGATCTATCCAGGTCAAGGATGAGCATCTACGTTCGAGAGAGGTGAGAGTCGCCATGCGTCTCCTAGATAAGAATTATGCAAATGAGGAGTTAGACCCCGCTGGGCAACTGGATCGCTGACGTGCTTCGCGAGAGATTCGAGAGCATTTTCAAGGACGATTCGGTTCCAACCGTATTGGTACTCACAGGAGCTTCGATCCGTGGCGGGTCCACGCTCAACGGTAAGATATGAGGCCTTGGTAAATCAATACGGTACTAATGCATATGCAGGCAATGTTCTCGCGCGACACATTATTCAGCTCATGCCTTTTGAAGTCTCTCTCACGTCACTCAACTTGACCGGCGATGATATACGGAAATCACTAGATAGCGCATTGCTCGATTTCAATCAGAGTAAACTGCAACCTAGAATGTCAACGTACGTTGAACATGCCTACTCTACGTTCACTATCATTAATAGCATACTAGTCGTTTCCCCGTGGTTTCTGGTCTTCGCCTCACATGGGACTCGAGCGCGAAAGAGGACCCGATACGCGAACTGAAAGTCGGAGGTCGCGACATTGACCCTCAGGGAAAATATCGCGTCGTGACCAGCACCTACTTGGCTGGTGGTGGCAGTGGCTTTGACAGGTTCAAGACAGCAAAAGAGGCTGCTGGGAATTTAGCATACGGGCCGGGCATGCACCAAGCGGTTCGAGACTATATCAGTAAGATTATTCCTTTTTGTCCATAACGATACACTCAAATCGTTGTACAGTGGACCTACAAGCCAAGCAAAGTCGCAAGGAATTACATTCCTACGTCAATACGTTCGCCCAAAGCTACAATTCCGATATTACGCAAACGGCGGATCAAGATATATTACAATGCCTCGTTCGAATCGTGAGCGAGTATCTAGGGGACTCTGGGCCGGCCTCCATTTCCGAGTTTACCATGAGCGCCGCCAACACGCTGAGCCCTCCAGAAAAAGTTCTACCCGAGCTGAGCACTCTTATACCGGAGAACCCCGATGGGAGAGTGATTCCCTCTGCTGGCATTTAGGGGTTTGATTGTAGTTTAACTTTGGCCTTTGGATTACTCTGATGGGTCAAATGGCTGTAGTGAAACAAATAGTTTACTCATGTAAGCCAGGATCCTTGCTTGTGACTTGCCTGGAAAATGTATCCCGGGCAAAAAAGAGCTGCAGGAGTGAGGGGTACAGACTATTCGTTGCGCAAAAGCCCGAGCCCGCTCGATATATGCGTATCCTTGGCGGTTTCAGAGCTTCGGCCAGCCGCTGCAGGTGGCGTTACGTAAAGGAAATTGATCACGTGCGATGCGCCACCCGTGCCACCACATTGAAGTGGCTCAGTGCAAGGCCAAGCCCGTTTAACTCGGGTGGCCGGTTGATCGAAACTCTTTCCAACACTTGGCGATGGAATTGGCAAAATAAACTAGTCTGAATTATACATAGTAGGGAATTCCGAGGTACAAGTACAGAGGTCGGAGCATATTTTACAATGCGGGTGTCACCGGATCCTAGGATATCCATGCAAAAACATCAAACGAAAAACCTACAGATCCGCCATACTAGTCAATAATCCCGCACGCTGAGCAGCTCCTCCAATCGCTCCCGAGCCACCACTCGACGTGCCCTCTCCCCGATCGTTGGCTGCCAACTGGGCACTAACATCCCCCTGCAAGTTCATCGGGACAAACACGACCTTGCTCTGGGCGGATTTAGCCATCGACTGGAGCGCCTCGAGTTGTCGAATCTGCATTGCCGCGGGACTAGCAAGGATATCCGCGGCTTGACGCATCAATCGCGCGGCATCGACTTCTGCGCGGGCGGCAATAACCTTGGACTCTCCAACACGCTTAGCTTGGGCGGCGGACGAGAGCGAAGCGGCAACGTCGGGCGGGAAGGTGATATCCTTGATAAGAATGCCTTCGATCGCAACACCCCATTTGCCAGCTACGTCTGCGACGATTTCTTCGATTTCGAGAGCGATTGCATCGCGCTCGGTTACTACGCTTTGGACGACGCGTGCGCCGACGACTTGGCGGAGTGTGGTTTGGGCACGTTCGATGACGGCTTGGCGGAGGTCGGCGATACCGAATGCGGCGCGGTATGGGTTGGTAATTTGGTAATAAATTACAGATTCACTGAGGGAATTGTTAGATGTGCAGGGATAGGATTGGGATTGGGCTCACATTTCGACGTTGACGTTGTCGCGGGTGATGACCGTCTGTCGTCCGATGGACGCGATCTGAATCTTGACGTCTACACGACGGAGCTCTTCTGAGCATACGTTGACTTGGACGAGACCAGGATCGACGGCTACGATGGGCGTGAGCATTGGTTTATAAATAGATGCACGAAAATACTGACCCTTGTAAAACTGACCGAAGCGAGTCACAAGGCCAACCGAGCCTTGTTGGACCTCTTTGAATGGGTTGGGGCATGGGCAGCAGGGAATAGCTCCAAATAAACCGACAACAGCGCCCAAACCTATCCAGAGTCTTAGCGCAAACTCGACGAATGTTGGACCCAAAACTCACAGTTGATCATCGTTCCGTATAAACCGTGCTCGACGCCATCGAGACCGAGATCCTGAGCATAGGACGTCTGCATCTCTGTTCGTTGAAGGGGTTCGACCGTGATCAAGTTTCCGTTGCTCGTCGGGGGAGCCTGTCGTCGAGGCGGGGATGGCGCAGTAACATCAGGCGCATGGTGGTCGACGACGTTCGAGTGTCCGCCCGAAGAGACAGAGGGGGAAGATTGGCGGTAGGCCTTGCTATCGGCGGGGGCTTGAGACATGGTGCGAGAATGAGAGATGGCGGGTTTGCCCCTTGAGGTTATATAACTTGCGAGGCCGAACGGCAATCGGCGCTTCGTTGGATGGCTGTGCTGCGGACCGGCTTGGCAACCCGGCATCGTGACTTGACCATTGAGTGGCACGCAGGCATCGCGTAATTGCAGGCACATGCCAAGATGCCGGCTCCGATAACGCTTGCACCCCGCCTGCTGCGATCAGCTGCGTTCCTCACACGTTTAGCGCTCATCGTCGGGTTCGCCTCGCAGCCATGAAGATCGCCACATGCCAAGCAGTGCAACCCCGCATGGCACGAAAATTCTACAGAGAAGAAGTTGGAGCGTAAGTAGACTAGGAATTTGGAGTTGTCCGTACTGCGCACGGTTCCTTGATTCCGTAGAAAGTCGGAACAGCCTTCCCGCTGAGGTTCTTGATGCCATGTAATATGTTTTCGTTACTGTTCCCGTACACCTGCCCTTCTATGCATCGGCACCATCCGGCACTGTGCAGCTAGAGAACGGAGACAGCATTGCACTTGGCGACTTCAAGCTAAGGAGGGTACCAAAATACACAGTACCATGTGATATATGCGGTGTTTATCTGTCGTTGCACCGCCAGGACGTGTGAATCAACTTTGGATAGGCGACGGAGCGATCCTGTAAAGCTCGATATCGTGCTCCAATCTGGGAGTTTGGTGACCAGAAAGCCCGTAGCCTTGTTTCTGCAAGGTCATTCCGGAGTCCAAATCGGAATGGGGTAATCAGTGTAGAATTAAACTGAGAAAAGGCGGACAAAAATAGGATTACTGTACCCGCATGTAACCAAGCGTCGTCCATATTTTTTGATGTCCCCAGCGCTCACCCGCCACAGCACATGGTGCCTAGCCAGTGTATATGTTGTCTGTGTTTGTATGCCAGAGACATTTTAGGTAGCTAGCATGACAAAAGATGCACACAGAGACAAGATATGGGGACATCAAAAAATGTGGACGACGCTTAGTTACCCTCGGGTACAGTATACCTCAATGTAGTCCAAGGCGGCAAATGGAGCGTCTTGAATGGGATAGGTCTGGGATAAGTAGATCGTGTGCAGTGTGGCAATCTGCGAGAACACCACGACTTGATACCCAGGGGGTGTGTTGACCCATGAAAACCGGCTACCCGAAGAGACGTATTGGTGTTCGACTGCTAAGGCAATGCTCACAATGTTTAGGATGTTGGATGTAACCCCAAGATCTTACATCCGCGAGTACGTCGGTGCAACTAGATAGATGAACATTAGCATCTGCATTCTGACGGTAAAATTCGTGATGTACAATATCCAGGCGAGGCGAGGTGAGTTGCTCTCGCTAACCCAGCAATAAAAGACCCGACATCAGCGTTCAGCCGTCTCTTCCGTTCGGCCCCAGATGGGTTGCCACATTTTCAAAGTTTCCTTTCAGGATGGGCGAGACAAGCTTTGGCGGTTGCCTCAACTACCAGGGACACGACGAAATCATATGGGAAAGGGATTGCACCGGTTTTAGGAACCGATTGCAGGTTTCCAACCAATCACGTCGCATCATTTAGCTACATGTAGAAAGGCTAAACGACCCACTCGGAGTGCAGGACATCTCCTGAACCCGCGTTCAGAGGCGTGGTCGTCAAATCGATGGGTAGCATTAATGAAAACCAAGGCATCGCAACACTGATAGAGTCA
>WSTG01001415.1:0-10019 GCA_019616325.1 Ceratobasidium sp. 394 | reverse complement strand
AGAAATACGAATACAGACAGAACTTTAGCATTTACAAACGACACCAGGACCTCGTAGAGGCAGTAACAGAACAGAACGACCACTCCTTGAGCCAAGAACCACGAAACCAGAACACGTCACGACATTATAAAGCAAGATTATTGCTCAACCAGTGGAACATTAGAGAACAAACATGAGTAAACCAGTAACTAGAACCAGTAGCTGAGCAGAGGGAGCGCCACCCTTGCTCGGACCGCTACCAGACCCGACGAGGTCTAGGACAGCGCAGCCACCAGACCCTCCGAACCCCGTATGGATTGAACCCCAACAGCCTGAACCCAGCTAGGTCATGCCCAGGCACCTCCTATTCGGCCCGCCACCCCAACCCGACGACTCACTCCAGATTGTAGACGACATGACACAGGTAATCAGTGACCACATGCAACAGGCACCTACCGAACCCTTAGATGACGCCGACACCACAACTACAGAGATTCAATCCCTACAGGCCCTGGTGTCAGGATCTCAGCCACAGGTCATCACTACGGACGCTGTTCAGCAGATGGTTGTCGCTATCAGCGAAGGACTTAAGGCATTGCAGACCAACCTATCCAAGGAGGTGATAGCCACATGCCAAACCGCTGGTCTAATCCACGCGCAAGGAATGCGGCAAGGAACTGAACTTGAAGACAGTTTTAGGAGAGTAGAAAGGGATACAGGGCACATCGCCACGAATACGCAGAAGGTACATGAGCAGATGCAAGCCCAAACTAAAATCCTCACCGACATGGATCAAGCGCTCGACCAAGTCCTAAAGGATATAAACAGGGATATATCCAAGGTACAGGAAACACTGGATTCAGTACGAAAAGAGACTGGACCAGCCATCAATGAGCAAGGTCTGAACGATTCCCTCAAAGCCATTAATGCAGTCCTCAGATCCCAAAAAATTAAGCTAGACACCATCGAAGAACTCCTGCAGGTGGTGGAGGACCAAGGATCTCAAACCACACGAGAGGGCCCTGACCCACCAACACGAAGGGGATGGGAGAGTCCTAGGGGACAATATGCAACACTGGAATGAAGACCGGAAGGCACACTCCCATTAGGCAACCCACAGGCGGAATCCACAACCAGAGTCTCTGAGCGCACAACACGCCGACGAGCCTCCTTCCGAGCCCATACCCCATCCGAGCGTAGTCCAAGCCCGACGCCAGAAAAGCCCAAACCTACAATACCCAAGGAGGCAAGGGCCAGGCAACCCGATAGGTTTAGTGGAAAGAGGGGAAGAGAAGCAGAAGCTTTTCTCACCAAGATGGAAGCCCACTTCGCAGATTACAAAAGCTTCCCCATTGATGACACTAGGAAGATTTGAGGTATGCTTACGAATATGGCAGAAGGGAAGGCCAATGATTGGGCTCAACCACTCCTCCGAAAGCTCCTCCAAGGCGAGAACCACGAGTTCTTCCAGAGTTGGCAAGTCTTCAAGAAGGCCTTTCCTGACTCATTCGCAGACCCCGTCAAAAAGGAAAAGGCAGTTAGGGAGCTATCGGCCCTTAAGCAAACCAAGAGCGCACAGGACTATGCCACTAGCTTTAGGACATTAGCCCTCGAGGTTAACTGGAACGAGGAAGTGCTCATAGACAAATGTAAGGAGGGACTGAAACCGGAAGTACGAGGGGAATTAACAAGAATGGCTATCTATTCCGGGTCAAGTACTGACAATTGGACACTCGACAACTGGGTGGTCTTCACAGGCAAGGCCGACGATATGGTATTTACCAACACTTGGAACACCCACAAAAAGGAAACCCAAGACCGAAACAGCCATACGCCTAATACGGACCATGGCAAAGCAGTCACTGTTTCCAAGCCCCCTCCTCCAAATATAGTCAAAATCCCAGACGAAGAAAAGAAGCGACATAGGGATAATGGTCTCTGCCTGAAATGCGTGAAGCCAGGACATATGATAAAGCAGTGCAAGGGCAAGTGGACCTATGAAGCGAACGCTAATACAGAAACCGTTAGGGGCAAGGCAGCAAAAACTCCGACGGAATACTCATCAGACTCGGAAAATGAGTAAGGGACTCGGTGGCCATGTCCGAGCGTCCCAAGAAACGAACTCCACCGCATGTATGTTACCTCAAGAAATCAGACAACCAATCAACAATATACATTGCGGTGGAGGGAATCATGGACCCAGTAAAGACCCTGATCGACTCCGGATCTACCAGAAATTTTATGGACGTAGACTATGCGGAGGAGAAAGGGGTAACAACAGAACCACTTCGCTTCCCAAAGAAAGTAATAGCTATAGACAGGAAGGAAGTGGAAGAACCGATTACAAAGAAAGCCAGCCTGAAGATAGATGTGGAAGGAAAAAGGCTCAACTGTGACTTCTACATACTACCGTTGGGGGACACAGAACTGATATTAGGACGGGACTGGCTATGAAACGCCAAGCCAACCATCGACTGGAGTGACCTAAGCATCACCTATTGAGAGGAGGTCCAGGCCAAGGAAGCAAAGCTTCAGGACGAACCACTAATACCCGAGAGTATAGCCGACTTCGTAGACCTCTTCCAGGAGGAAGGCTTTAGTGAACTTCCAGAACACAGACCCTACGATTGCAGTATAGAGTTTCAGGAGGGTACCGAGTTACCGAAACCTGCCAAGACGTACCCCATGTCACCTATTGAGTCCAGAGCACTCAAAGAGTACCTGGATAAGGACCTCAAAGACAGGAAAATAAGACCCAGTACCTCTAGCATAGCTGCCCCATGCTTCTACGTCAAGAAGGCGGACGGGGGACTACAACTAGTGGTGGACTACCGAAAGCTGAACACCATTACCAAACCAGACCAATTCCCGATGCCTGTTCAGGCGGATTTGATAGAGAAATTCAAGGAAGCGAAAATCTTCTCAAAAATGGACATCCGGTGGGGCTTCAATAACATAAGGATCAGGGAAGGGGACGAATGGAAGACTGCCTTCAGAACCAAGGAAGGTCTCTTCAAATACTTGGTAATGCCTTTTGGTATTAGAAACGGACCAGCTACCTTCCAGCGATTGATGAATCACATCTTCCACGACCTTATTGACGTCACAATGGTCGTATATATGGACAATATAGTGGTCTTCTCCTCGAACATAGAAGAACATACTGGACACCTCTGGGAAGTTTTACACAGGTTGAGGACGAACCACCTCTTTCTCAAACCCCATAAGTGCAACTTCTACACCACCACTACAGATTTTATCGGTATAGTAGTCTCACCAGAAGGGGTTTCCATGGAGCAAAAGAAAGTTCAAGCGATAACAGAATGGAAACCCCCTACTACCGTTAAGCAACTACAGTCCTTCTTGGGATTCGCCAACTTTTGTAGAAGATTTGTTCAGGACTTCAGTTCAATAGCCAAACCATTGACCGAACTAACGCAGAGAGATACTAAGTGGGAATGGACTACAGCCCACAAAGAGGCCTTCGTAGAAATCAAAAGGAGAATCGGCCTGCAACCGGTATTAATACACCCCAATCCAAACAAACTGTATTACCTGGAAACAGATGCCTCAGGAGTCGCGATGGGAGCCATACTGAGTCAAAAGGGGGAGGATGATTGAATGCACCCAATAGCCTTCATGTCAAGGGGCTTCACCCCCCCGGAAAGGAACTACGACACCCACGATAAGGAGTTACTGGCAATAATCCAGTCCCTCCTGGAATGGAGACCATACCTAGAAGGGACGATCATTCCAGTGACTGTATACACCGATCATCGAAACCTACAATACTGGCAGGAAGCTCAAGTCTGGAATAGAAGGCATGCGAGGTGGCATACTATATTAGGGGCCTTCAACTTCCACATAGTCTTCCGACCCGGGAAAATGTCCACCAAGCCTGATGCACTATCTAGATGGCATGACCATAGCAACGTGCCCAATCCGCCAATGGTAACGATATCAACGGAGAAGTTCATCGGATTCAACGCGTCCCTGAAGATAGACCCAATACAGGATATTAGAGAAGCCCAACTTGAAGATCCTTCACTGACCAAACTTATTTCCAGCACCCAAAACAAGGATCGACTACCCCCTCAGTCAGGAAGCAGTTCGACAAATATGAATGGAGAGAGGACCTATTATGGTATAAGGGACGAGTATACGTACCCAAGGACAAAGACATCAGAAGGAATCTGCTAGAAACCTACCACGATTCCAAAATTGCCGGCCATCAGGGCCAAGCCCGAACCCTAGACCTGATTAAAAAGGGGTACTACTGGCTGGGAATGAAAGCCCAAGTAAACTGATTCGTTGATTCCTGCCAAGTTTGCAGGAGAGCCAAGCCGCATAACACTACAATTCAACAAAAACCTCTAGACATTCCGAACAAGCCCTGGAAAGCTATCGAATACGACCTTATCGTAAAACTACCCCCATCAAAAGGGTATGACAGCATCCTGACGGTGGTAGATCGCTTTTCCAGACAAGCGCACTTCATACCCTGCCAAGAAACAACTTCAGCCAAGGAAATGGCGGAACTATTCATTAGGGAAGTATGGAAATTACACGGCACCCCCAAATCGACGATATCGGACCGAGGGAGAATCTTCAATAACAATTTCATCAGGACATTGTATAGGAAACTCGGGATACAGCCAAGCTTCTCCACGGCCTACCACCCCCAGACGGACGGGCTATCCGAAAGGACCAATCAATGGGTAGAGGGATACCTCAGAACCTTCTGCGGATACCAACAAAATGATTGGGTAGACTGGCTACCCATAGCCAAATTCTGCCATAACAACCACAAAAACCAAACCACCGGGTTATCGGCTTTCCAAATAGTGTATGGATTAGACCCTGATTGGGTCAACGAACCAAAGCCGAGCCCAGAAGACGAAGGAGAGAGCCTGACAGCCGCCTCCAAAGTATCTACTATGCAGTGGATATGGGACAAAGCTAAGGCCTCCATGGAAATACTGAGGGGAGAGGTGAAACCAACCAAGGAATTCGAAGTGGGACAGAAGGTCTGGTTGTCCCTTGCTAACATAACGTCGAAGCGACCATCAAAGAAGCTAGACAACCAGAGCGGCGGCCCCTTTTCTATTACAGAAAAGATATCTTCACATGCTTACCGGTTAGAGCTTCCATCTTCTATGAAGATTCACAATGTCTTTCACATTGGGCTCCTATCACCGGTAATACCAGACACCGACTTCGACAGGATACAACTAAAGACGGCTCCCATTATTACGGATTCAGGGGAGGAAGAATCCAATGTGGAGCAAATACTGGATTGGCGGATGAATGGCAAGAAGCCCCAATACCTAATCCAATGGGCGGGATACGATCCCTCGGAAGACTCCTGGGAATCCATCAACAAATTTGCAGAGATGAATGACTTGCTTGATGACTTACGCTCACGGGATGACTCGGCTCCCTTGCCAGGCCAATGGGAGCAGCACGACGACACAGGACTGCCCGTGTCAAGCAAAGATAAACAGAGACGGACCAAGGTATATAAGAGAACCAAAAGGACGCCTCATAGGCAACCTAGTTGAGGACCCTCACACCTGACCAAATGTCATACTACTACATGCCCGCCGAACGAGCACCTGCCACCACCTTTAAGCGAGAGAACAGGGTGCTCACCCCGCACCCCCGGCCAGCACAGGACATCTTTGCCAAGGCGGAACGCTACGCACACCAGCTGCTACCAGGGTCTAAACTGGATTATATCCCCACAAAGGATCGAGACAAGAGTAACTGGGTCGAGAACACCCTCTACGACCCCATACGGGGACAGGTGCGCGAGGATATGTACTATGACCCCATGCGGGGACTGCTACGGTGGTGTCACTCCAGAGCGCCTAAGTCTAAGACCAAACTCAAGAAAACGAGGATGTACGTAATGGAAGGACTAGTGGCAGCAAACGTCAATGCCCTAGTCAAGGCCGTAAAGAGAAAGAGGTCGGAGGAAGCTCGCCGACAGAAGGAGTGGGAGATCTCGGGGATAGTCGCAAAAAGGGTGAACGATGAACTGGATCGCATCGCCAAGATGGATCCTGCACCCTACTGGGGCCCAGTGGCCCACCTAACAGAGGAAGAGATGTTCGAACTAGTTTCCTCTAAGGGAGCTACCCTATTGGACTTCACTACATGGCTCCATCTGCGGGAAGCAGAGGGAGATATAAAGGGCCTGGAGGGAAGCCTCAAGTCCATGACCTTCAAGGAGGAGGACCCCTACGAGGACATGCCCCCTTTAATAAGCAAAGACCAGCTATACCGGGAAGAGGAGGAGCCAAAGGGAGAAGCTCCGACCCAGGGATTGGCAGGACCCTCGCAACGATACGAAGGCCCTATTGAGTGGGAATAGAAGCCAACGATGAAATTTTTGCTGATGTATAACCAAGAGACAAAGAGTGGCAAATAGATGCGGCAGCTTATATTAGGGAGACAAGAGAACAGTACTACCAGAAAAACACACTACCTCTCTACCCGCATACGCTACACTCCGCTACCAATATGTACTCCGGTTCGCCTTCCTCCACTACCACTACCCGTGTCGGTGTGACGTGGGTAACAGACTGTATCCGCGAATGGAAGGCAGGTGTACCCCCCAGCTACTGGGGATGCCTCCGTGAGATTACGGAGAAGGAGGTCTACGACCTCGTCGCGGCAAGGATGCTGGACAAAAGCAAACTCCAGGACTGGCTGTCCCACAAAGCACTAGCTTGGGCAGAATGCAGGGAGGAGGACACCTCAACCCTGGAGATCAGGGTCAAAACGGAACGAGTGGAGCACAGGCATTGAGGAATCTAGAAAGGGGGATCATCATACACGATGTACATAGGTATTGTACAACTAGACTCTATGCCTCTCTGCTCGAGGAGTCCCAGACCATATTCTTGTCAAGACTAATTCGACTCCTATTTTTTCACCACGGGACGAAAAGGCGCATACAAACGACTCAGCCCCCCCCCGAGGTTCCACACCAGCTCCCACATCCCGCATGCGAGGGTCCAGGGTGACCAACCCGCTCTCACGATCCCTGAATGTCCACACCCAGGGACCCAAACGCGAAGAAGACGCTTCCCCAACTCGCAGCCTCTTGAAATCCTTCCCTGAGAGAGGTCCCTAAGCCTTTCTCTTTGCAGGGCGCACCCACGGTGTCTCCCCTCCTGAAGTCTCCGCAAGAAAATTTGAGAGGTTAGGAACTGCTTTCTGCCCCTTGACCGGCGGAGGAGAGGGCGACAGGGAACGCTCCCATCGCACCTTCTCCTCATCCTCACAACCTACCAGACCTTAAGAACAAGGGAAAAGCAGTACTCAAATAACAACTTACCAGCGTCACCCCACCAACACCAAAAACCTTTGCCGACACCACTCTCAAAGTCTTCGAGGGTCGCGTCGCACACGGAATCACAGAAGGGACAGTAATCCCCCTCCGGAAACCACTCGCAATGACAGCTGAAAGTGTTCCACTGTAGAGTAATGGTGCGCATTTCACAAAAAAAAAGAGGAGGAGTACAGTGTCCCGACCACAGCATCAGCCGCCTTTTATTCCCTCTCAAGCGACCTACGAGGACCCTTAAGAAAAATTTCCACAGATAAGAAGAAAGGAACATTCTACTTTAGGAAACAAAACCGCGACCCTAATCTTCTATATCAATAACGGAAGGGGATCGCCGAACCGGTCGGCGGTACGGATGGGACCGACCAGCCCGGTTCCCCCTCTCCGACCTCATCACCTCCAACTCCCGCCTCGCCTGTGCCAACTCCCTCTCCAATCCCTCTATCTCCACATCCCGGCCCGAGATAACTTTCCGCGCCGACTATAACGCGGCGCGCAAGTTGTCATTGTTGGATGACAACGAGGTAATACGAGCAGCCATAACCGCCCGCTTTGCCTGGAGACGGTCCAGCTGCGTCTTCAGGGCGGCCTTCTCGGCCAGGCACTTGGAATGATTGGCCGACATAATCGGCCGGGAAGAGGTAGCCTCCGAAGGAGGGACCACGGTCGCCTGGAGCCGACACAACTGCTCCTGCTGCACCTTGTAGGCGGCAACAAGCTGAGCGTGAGTGGCAACGGTGCAAGGCATCAGTGATACGAGTAAGGGGGGTAGAGAGGGGATAAGAGTATCAACTGAAAATGGGTCCTACCGAGGCAAGGAGCACTGAAATATATATGCGAAGCAGGGTCCAGGACCGTAACGAAAGACCACGTGACCAGAGCTTCGAAACAACAAACCCAAATCACATGATCAATCTCATGTCATGTGAGCCAGACACCTATATCTACCCACCTCGCGATATCGTTATACCAGAGGGGTCGGAGAGGGGGCACCGACCGTAGTCGACGAAGTGACCACCGGGGGTCCCCGCTCGCGGGGCCGGTGTCACGAAGGAGCGAAGAGAGGGCACCCCTCGGAGATGCGTCATCACGATTACGAGACAGGGAATGTCATACAATTTCACATGGCACAATTACAAAACAAGGAACATCGTACAATTCACATGACAGGGTCACAAAATAAAGAAGACTGTACAATTCCACATGGCGCAATTGCAAATGAGGGACGTCATACGATCCCAGCAGACTCTTAAGAGAAACCCGAGAAAGGAGGAGGGAAGGCCCACTACCACACAATCTACCTTCGTCACCTCCTTACCCCCGCTCCATGTCGAACCCTAGCTCTTTCCGTGTCAGGTCCAGGGCCGTCCTACTGACGTGGAGCTCCCTACTGGAGGGACCAACGACAGGTCTCGTGGCCCGCTTCGAGGCCTTCTGCCGGGGCCGACCCAATCACTGGCAGACACTCGCCGTCGTCGAACGGCACGACCCAACCCAGCCTGGGTTCGATCCTACCCGACCATTACACGTCCACGCACTGACGGTAAGCGTGGAGCAAAGAGAAGGGTGGAATACCCGCAACCCTGGGTTCTGGGACTTCGAAGGGTCCCACCCCAATATTGCCCCCAAGGACTTACGCGAGGGTCCGGGTGGATGCCCGGCGCGGACGGCCTTCCACTACCTCTGGAAGGAGGTCGGAGAAAACAGGGAAGAGGTTGACGACCTCATGGCCGGGGAACTCACGGAGGAATCCCTGGAGGGAATATTGGAGAAGGGGGTGGGGGGGAAAAGGTCCCGGACGCAGGCCGAGCTGGAGGACAGTCTGGAGATAGTCGCGGCGGAATCGAAGGACGAGTTCTACCACTGCTTCAAACAGCTTCGGCCGCTGCAGATGGTCACCGCGTGGAACTCGGTCCACTCATACGCGGAACATGTGTATAGGGTGGACGCCGGACTCTCGCCAGCAATACCGGTCGAGCTCCCCTACCCGGCTGAGCGACAACACGTTGATGCGGCTGATCAATGGGTCGAGCGGGAAGTGCCTCAGAAGGCGCCGGGGATGCGACACCGCATCCTAGTCGTCGAAGGCGCGACGGGAACAGGAAAAACAGCCTACGCTAGGTCGAAAGGCTCGCACAGCCGTATGTGCAACGTGTGGAATGTCAGCGCCCTCTCTGAGAGCGCAGACGTGTGGATACTAGACGACATGGTATCCACGAACGGAAAGTACTCGCTCAAAGCGCTGAGCCAGTACGAGGCCGATTTCACCGGGCGCTATAGCCATGTGAAAACGATGAAGGTATGACCGACCGTGATCCTGGGTAATAGCCGCGCAGCGATCATGAAATGCTGGTCGGACATAGAGGGAGAAGAAGGGGACGCCTGGGTTGAAGGGAACATTGACTGGGTGTACGCGGGGACTAGCCCCTTCTTTGTCTTCCCTTAGCAATTTCACGCCTTTTCGAGAATCCTCCAAAAAGGGCGTATTAAGGGGGGGATAATGTTGTGACCTACCCAGGGAAGACCCATATTTTCTTCATTTTACAGGACTTAGCCAGGACTGTCCGGATGACATCCCACGTCACGTGACGTCACGTGACCTGTAACCGCTGTAACGTAACACTGACCACAGGTAATCTCTCCTAGGTGATGCAGTGGTCAGTGGTCAGTTGCCATCGTGATACCA
>WSTG01001414.1:0-10024 GCA_019616325.1 Ceratobasidium sp. 394 | reverse complement strand
AGTGAGGAGTGAGTGACTAAGCAAGTCACATGACTCTAGGATTAAGCGCGCGGCTCATATAAGATTCGGAGCCGCGCGTGGAGTGGGAGTAAGCACTCACGTGACTCCTAGGCATCGCATGTGACCTCACTGCGGACTGCGGACTGCGGACTGCGGACTGCGGACTGCGGACTGCGGAACTCATGTATATAAAGAGCTATGAGAGCAAGATAGAGTGCTATCTTGCTTTATCTCGTCCACCACAGTGACTTGTAACACACTTAGAATACACGAATACAAACAGAGCTATAGCATTATATACGACATTAGAACCTCGTAGAGGCAGTAAAGAACTGCACGACCACTCCTTGAGCCAAGAACCACGGAACCCCGAACAGGTCACAACACTCAGCAATCCCTTATTACATGTCCTGGTTTTGCACATTTCATGCACAGCCCCTCCCTTCTTCGGTGTTGTTTTTCGGCATCGGATACCCTTTCAAAGGCACTCCCCTTTTCGGGGGTTCCTTGGTCTGCCTTCCCTGTTACTGGCGCAGATACGGTGGGCTTACTTGTGATGGTTGTTCCTGCTTTGGCACTTAGCCTTCTCGCAGAGTATAGGATGTTGTCAGTCTGACAAGCAGCCACTATCCATTGCTCAAGAGAGAAGTCATCAAGTGCTCCATATAGTTCCATCTTAAGCATCTCCTGTTGTACCTCGGATTTAAGTCCTGCCTTGAACCTATCGATGAAGGCTTCGCAATTCCACTCTACTTCTTGGGCAAGATTCCTGAACTGGGTGGCATACGCTTGTACGCTTCCAGCCTGAGTGAGGCTCCCCAGTTCTCGAACAGCCTTTCCCTTCTTTACTGGATCTCCAAATTGTAAGAGGAAGGCTCATTTGAAAATCTCCCAACTCCGGAGGAATTCGTGGTCCTCCTTAGCTGCGAAACTTTTGATAAGTGGTTGGGCCCAGTTTGCTGCGTCTCCTGGGGCCATGCTTTGGAGAGCGTGATTTATTTTATGCTGATCTCCAAAGGTTCCTTCTTCGTAATCCTGAAAGAAGAGTTCCATCTTAGTTATGAAGGTTTCTGCTTCCCTGCCCTTCTTTCCCATAAAGGCATCGGGCCGTTTTATGCGTGCTTCTTTGGGAATTGCCGTTCCTGTTGCTGTAGTCTGGTTCATTGTGGTATCCCTAGCCTTGGGTACCTTCCTTTGATTGTCATTCCTTCTTCCTTGGTTGCCTTCATCGTCACTATCACCTGGTCCGTTGTTGCCAGGACCTCCCTTGGGATGGGCTGTCAATTCCCTCATGCATGATTTTCTTGTGAAGGGTCCTTCCATGGCGAACCTTTCTTCCCCATGGACTTCCTGTCTGGGAGTCTCTGTCCTCCCTTTTTCAGTCAACCCTCTATCCATTGCATCGGCTATCTTTGCAATATTGTCCCTTAGGGTGTCCATGTTATTTGCTAGGTCTGTAGCTCATTGTTCTGTGGCTGTAATGGTTTCTCCCATGTTCCCCATGTTCCTGCTTTGGATACCAATGACCTTGTTTATTTCTTTTATGGTTTCCCCTATGGCCTCTAGGGTTGCTTGGTTCTTACCTACACTGGTGTGTAGGTGGTAGGTGTTGTTCTGGGCACCAACTGCTGAATCCTGGGCTTCCTGTAGGGTTTGTCGTACCGTCTTGATGGTCCCTTCTGTTCTTATGGATGGTTCCGCTCTTCTCTTAATTTCCGAGAGGATAGCCCGTTGGAGTGTTATCAGCCCCTCCTTGATTGCTTCCATAATCATGATGATCAGGTTCGGGGGTCGTGGCTGCACTAGCCTGATCCCGCTTCCGGGTCTGGGGGCATCTCCTGGGGTCGGTGGTCTTGTGTTTATTTGCTTAGTGTGGTCCAGCATTATGCGGGTTATGTTTTCAATTTCCTGGACAGAGGTCTCCATTGGACCCACCATGCTGTCCTCGGCAGGTACCTCTGTTACTTCCATTCCGCCCTCGACTGGTGGCGGGGGTTCACGGAATAGGGGTAGGGTATGTAAAGGGATCGGTTGTACAAGTGGCGCTTCTGGCATAGTGCCTGGCATGTTGAGGTGGGTGACATCGGGGTCCGTTTCTGGTGGTGGAGGTTGCTGTTGGGCTGCTCGGGACGCCGCCTGGCTCATCGCCCTAGTCTGATAGTGTCCTGTCGTCGGTTGTTGTGACATGGTCTCCGTATGTCGGTGATCTACAAGGTCTGTTCTATATGAGCCACGGGTTAGGTATGGAAGTTAGCCTTATAATGTTATGACCCGCTAGTCCTCTCTATCTAGTGGCTAACAGTGGCTCTCTATGTTATGTACTGTCTAAGGTTGATCTGTGTTTATCGTGTATTTATTGTGTGTCTAATGCTATATACTAGTCGGTCTCGGTGAGGTGGACAAGATAAGGCTAACTGAGGGCCTCAGTAAGCCTTACTCTTATTTATATACCCAGTGGCTGTGGTGAGTCATCTCAGTTCCGCAGTCCGCAGTAACAACAAGGTCACGTGTAGTGTCGATGGTCTATTAGGTGTCACCAAGACAGTCACGTGTGATTGTTGTTCAGTCATGTGTAGTCCCACTTCCATTATTTGCGGCTCCGAATCTTATAAGAGCCACACTTAATCCTAGGGTCATGTGACTTGCTTAGTAACTACCCACTGCCCACTGCAACACATGGGAGAGAGTTACTGGTGGGCAGCGGTGGGACCACCATAAGCGCCGGAGTCACATGACTTCGGTGTCACGTGACCCTGCCCACTGCCCACTGCATTACATGGGCGAGAGTTACTGGTGGGCAGCGGTGGACCACTGTAAGCGCCGGAGTCACGTGACTCATAAGGTGTCTCAGTGACCTTTGGGTAAAATAGGACAATTACCTAATAAATGGTACTTAGTGTTTTGCTAACTCTCGGCTACGTTGGCGCTTATCGTCATGTACGCGGGTCATGACAGTACCAACTGCATCTCGGCCCTTGTTGGGAGAGGGCAGATTGTTTGACTGATTTGGTCAATTCAAACACTTTCCTGTGCCATCAGTGGTATCAGCTCCGATCCACTCAATTCTGTTTTACCCCTGATTTCTGTCAAATTCAAAACCTATTCTAAAGTCTTTTACAGGGGTCAGGACCCCTCTTCCAGAATGCATTTACTGGGAACTCAAAATCATTGAAAATGAGGTCAGTGGTATCAATTGTTCCCCAAATCAATTTTTAGATCCGGATCTACTGCTCTACCAATTCCCTGAGGCCTGCCAGATCCTGTGGCAACTCATCAAAAAAAAGACCAAGAAACATGCTTACATTTTGCACAAACCCTTTTTGAACTTTCCTGGTTAATTTAAAAACCAGGAAGTACCACCAATCAGAAACAATAATCATTGTCTGACTTCTGATCAACAGCGTGCTGGCACTGTGAATTTGTTGAAGGATATTTCCAAGGGCAATCTGCCCACCTATTTTGTATTACCTGTGAGATCTGTAGCTGGAGGTTGTTGCAAGGGGATTCCCTACACAAGTTAGGGTGGTCAGTTGTTGTTGACAATCAGGACCGTATCAACATCTACATCTACATAATGACCCATACACCAAAAACATTGTACTTAAAACCCTTCCATATCACAACCCCTTGGTTATACATGCCTGGCAAAATATGCACAAACAGCAGGGCACATTTACTGGTCCTCCACCAGAATACAAGGAATGTCCAGACTGGGTCATGTGGCCAGAAGTGGTAACTTGAACAAGGGAACCCCTCGGCTACAAAAGAAGTGAAATCAAGGACATTGAATGCTGCCAGACTATCATCCAGGCCTGCATAAAAAGACTCTTTGAATATACCAATGGCAGAGCCTACCCCAGAAAATGTGCATGTCATGCAGGGAGTTCAGGGGGCGATCTGGGAGACAATGGGGACAGAAGAATGACTTGACTTTTTGTGTAGGATGGTTACAGAAATCTCCAGCATGGATATTCATCTATCCTTATTTGTTTGCAACTTAATGGGGAAATTGTATTAATTAGTTGCATGTGATGTGCCGACCGTAGATCAGACCCACACTGATCACGCCTCCCCAGGCCTCCCCAAGCCATAATATTGAAGCCACAGCCTAGGTATTTATTGGTAAGTCAAGCCCCACTGCTCCTTATTTAACCATTTCACCTACCGCTTGACCAGTTTGCCCCCGCAAGCTCCTCATGCAGTCGTTTTTTGCTGGTCAACACATGTTACGCACGGTTTGTTGCATTTGAGCATGTCTTCCGAGGGGCACAGCAGTGAAGTATACTTTTTATTTGTGGCTTGGTGTAGGTACTGATGAAAGGCATTCAAACAGGGGGTCCCCACCAACTCTGGGACTGACACCCAACCAAACAGTATCCAACCAATTAACACCCAAACGATCGGCACTCAGCCTGCCAGTCAAACCGGTCGCACCTGTTTTGCCCAAAAACACAACGCCATTGGTTCCACTTCCCAGACCAGCACCTCCCATTCAATCCCAAACACCTCAATCACATTGTTGCCAGCTGCCTATTCAAATTGCTACCCAGCTGGCACATCCGCCGCTGTTGGATCCCACCCAACTCGCCCTGTTGCCCTTGACGCAACCTGTCCCTGCATTAACGCCTGCTTGCGCAATCCAAACTAGTCAACCTGCCAGCATACCAGTCACTGCACCTCCACAGCTTATTCCCATGACCCTGAGTCAGTCTGCTCAGCCTGTGGGCCAATTCAACGCCCAACAAAATTCTCCAATACCTGCCCAAGCCCAGCAGCTGGTGCAACTGATATGGGGAAGCCGACCACCACCACTGCCTCCTAAACGCACCCCGTATTCTCGACCTTTGAAAGTGAGCTTACCACCACCTTTGCGCCAAAAGAACCAGCAAACTTTTCATTGATTTTTTGATCATTAATTACATTTCTGTATAGCACAAATGGCCTTGAGGCCCACGACCCAACTCCACACAAACCCCCAGCACTGGAAGTTCATTGACCACGGTAGGTGCTTATGAGCCTATTTCTTTGCATTCTGGCTTATTCTCTGTTAGGCTATCACTGAGGAGACAATGCTGGTCAATGCCACTCGCCAACTCGCCCAGCCAAGGCCTACCCCTGGGCACTCGCAACATGATCATATGGACACGTCAGCAGACGTTCTGTCAGAACATATGGAGCTGGACCCAGAGCCTAGCAATGAAGAAGAAGTATTCAGGGACCTGCAGGACAAGCAAAGCAAAGTACTTGAGGGCCTATATCAAGGTGCTGGTGAAAATGGAGAAATTGACATGGTACAAGGTTGCTATCCCGGCAGCACATCTTTGCTAACATAATTTTGTAGTTCATTGTATGCCGTCTCACGGCACAATTGATTCAAAAGCAGGATGTGCTGTACCAGTGTACAAGGGATCAAGCAGTCGAAGCGTGCAAGGGGTTCAAGCTCTGTGCCTAATCCAAAGCTGCCTCTGCATCCGTTTCCCCCTCCGCCCCCTGAAGATGATAACTGGGACCAATCGGCCCCTCATGACAAACCCACTGGTTGTCAACCTTGTGTTGCTGAAAGGATTGTTATCTCAGTATGCTAATCATCGTCTTATTGCCCAATATCAGCTAACTTTGGGTTCTTGTGGAGCTTTATTTGTAAAACCTGCATGTTGCTCCTGAAGTGTACCAACAAAAACCAACTGCTGCTCATGTCTCCTCCCAATGAAATCCAGTATCCTACCATTGAAAACTTTGGTGTTCATTGGGAGGAGGGGGAGAAATTGCTTTTTAACTGCTTGGCTGCTAAGGTGGTTCAAGTGAAGGTTATCAAAGACTGGGAGGGTGATCAACTTCCCAAGGCGGAGATCGATGAGCTCCCAGGCATGATTCACATTTGATACTTGTGCCGATGCTGGAAAAAGGCACAATGAGAAAACGCAGAGGCGCTTAAACAGCTTGAGCTAAAGAACGCGAGTGCAACATCTCATAGGGCAACGGTAAGTGTTATGTCGTGCCCCTTCCTATTATGATTATTTAATCACCTGCTGTTTTAGCTTTATGAAAGTTGACTCAAGATTATACATAAATTCCCCAAGACCCTTGGGATACATTGTAAATTGATCACTTGACTGGGGGTGGCTGGGACTAGCTCTGATGAAGAAGACCCAACAGAAAAAGGTGTCTACTATATTAGAAAGTGTCCAGAACTTTCGACGCACGTTCAGGTTTTTAAGAGGTATGCGAGACTCGCTTCAAAACTGTACACATGATACGCTAAATATTGCCTAGTAAACTGGATCTAGCATACAGTTTATGGTGCAGGGGCCCCAGAAGAAAGGGGAGTCAGATGCACAATTGCGTCCCTTCAGATAAAGTCAGCACACATGTCATCAAAATTGAGGGCCTGCCGGTGACCTGCATGAGCTGTGCATGGCTGCAATCCTTAAGCCAACCTGAGAAGGAGTTTTATCAGTTCACTCCACACAGGTATGATTACACCTTCCCTGACGAGCTGCTGAAGCATGACACTGGGTGCCACCTGAATACAATTGTTGTAAGCGATGAAGAGGACATGGACAAGCAGGGGGATGAACAAGAGTAGTGGATGTACAATTTGTTGATTATTTTCTTTACAATTTACCTCCAATAAATTAGTTGCCCATCAATTTAAATGCTTGCATCTGCTAGTAGCCTAGTGTCTGTCTTGTGTATGTCCTTGGACGCAATTGGGTGCTTAAATGATTGTCTGCTTATGTCATTATGTATGAATATTGTCAGCCACTCCCGGTGCCCAAAGCCACTCCAAAGCCTCAACGCTTTGGCTTTGTTCTGCCATGGTAGGCCTCCGAGAGGCTATATGAACATGGAGAGAACACTACTGTCCCACCAACTCCCCCCACTCATTGTCTCATAGCAAGCACATCTGGCACGCCTATCATATCCCAAAACCTTCCATTTTACTCAACATTTGCCTTGCTCACATGTTTGACTTCAGCAAAAAGGTTTCTTCTGTGATTTAAAACCCCCTGGCTATGTTCAGCAACCCACCACCCCTGCCTGACACGTTTGGCATTGGCCCCAACTTTGATTGGTTGGAACACTTGCGGGTCCCAACGCCTAGGCCAATGGCTCCTTGTTTTAAAGGCTCAACAACCCCTGCAATGTATTTCTACAGTAATGAGTTTGGTATGGAGTGCTCATATTTTGTTGCTCTAGGCCTTCATCTGCAGCGTCTGTATGTGCTCCACCACCCATGCCCTCGCTCCGACCACCTTGATCTTTGACTTCAAGCTTGCAGTGTCCTCATCCTTACAGGTGGCCTACTGACATGGGCCCCTACTTACAAGTCTCACTTCCATTAGTAGTATATTTCTAACTAATCTCATTGCAGACCACCCTTGCGGCAGACAGTACTAGACCCTCTGTTTGATTGGTTGACAATTTGTTCTTCAACCTCATTGCTTTCCGATGTGGGAATTGCTCAGGCGACGGTATTGGTGAATCACAGCTCCTTTGTGACACCCACACATACAGCTCCTGCAACTCCTCAAGCCGCTTTTGCACAGCCTCCACTACCTACTCGTCAGGGTCACAGAGCACCACCAACTGTGCTGATATATTTGCCTCAACCTCAACATTATTCAACTTTGCTCTCTTCAGTGGTACTGCCTACAGTACAAACACAGCCTCATCCAAGTTTGAGCAGAGGTTCCAGCACTAATACAGGGATCCATTGGCAACCCAATGGGTAGTATACATGTGTCCACAGCCACCACCATTCTGACCAACAACAGTCTGCTTTTTGGATCTAATGTGTCAGCCGGAGGGCCAATTCCAACGGCTCTGCCTAGCACACAGAGGCCCTTGTTTTTACCAGAAAGGTAGGCTATGTGACAATAATGTTGAATACTAGGCCTAACATTCAACTATAGTTCACTGTCGGTCGATGCATCCACATCTCTTCCGGCCATCCCTGCAACCCCCACTCCGACTCCTGCTCACCCTGAGTCAACAGTCAACCTGCCCATGGCTCCCATTCCAGCCACTGATGTTACCCACATTACCCACACATCACCCATTGCTTCCATTGTGCCCACTACTCCCAGTGCTCATCTCATTCCTGCCACTCCGCATAGCACTCACTCAAGTCCTGATGCTGCCAATGTAGATGCTAAGCTCACCAACATGTGGGGGATGGACTTGGAAGATACCGGCTTCCAGTTGTGCAATCTGCCAACAGACAAGGTTGACAAGGTTGAGCATGAATTGCTTAGTGACACGCAGGCTGGGCCAGCAAATGGCGCAGGCATCAGTGAAGGGGTACAACCTGGGAGAACCAAGTTGAAGCCTACAAAGGCGCTACAGTAGGTTTTTCTGTTTTTTTCTTTTCTTTTGTATTTGTCTGAACAAATGGTGAACCACTAGCACCAACAGCCAGCAGAAGAAACCAGCTGTGGTTGGTACCAAGTGGCAGTAAGTGTACATTTGGTCACTTGGCATTGATTAATCCACCGGCTGGCCCATAATCTTTAGAGGTGGGCCAGGAGGCGGCTTCAAGTTTAATGCCAAACCAGAGGGACTGTCCAAAAGCATATTACAGCTGGCACAATGGTCTTACTCTGAAGACGGGATCACTTGGCAAAACCCCCATGAGCGCCTTGAAGGTGACACTTTACCCCTGTGGTTGAGTGTGACAAAGGACCATTCACATGTTGGGTTTGCACTGTCTCGAATACAGGGATTCTTTGCTGGGTTCATTTCAAGGCTGGACACCTGCATCCCCAATACATGGGCTATGTTTTCAAGCCTGCTCAGCTACCCCAGATTGCACCATGCTGGATCAAGGAAACTTTGTACAAGCAACTTGCCCATGAGTACACCACACACAAACCATATTCCTTAGATAGTTTTCGTTTCTCATTTTCATCCTGTACTGTTGTTTCTTGTGTTGTATTTGCTGGTCAATACAATTCTGCGTTTATCTCTTGGACAACCTGCTTGCAAGCATCGCAATCGGGTGTGAACCCGTGGGTTATAACTACAGGAAGTAGCAGAAGCAAGAGTGGATGGCAAATTGGTCAGTTGGGTTAACTCTGTAAGCTCGTGGGCGGCAAGGATCCTGAGGGAGGCGTGATAAGATAAGCTAGCTGTAGCAAATTGATAAGATGTAATATTAGGATAAGCACTAACGATTGCCAACTTTATCCCTAACCTGCCTAGATCCAGCTTCAAGCTCTTGCGGCTCCTTAGCACTCAAGTGGAATTCCCCACAGCCTAGTTTGGATGACCATAAATGGACTTCATGAGACACCCAGGCCTGGATACCCTCGCTCTTTGTTGCTGGACCAACTTTTGAGTTATAAGACTGCAGCCCTTGCTGTCTACAATGCTTTGCTTGTCCCCATCTAGTCTCTCACACTCTCTTTGCCATGCCCTCTCTGTTGAGTCCTTCGACTACTCCAATTTTGGACAAATATCATTTTATGAAAACGACCTGCCTTCATGATGACATTCATGCCATCCACTTTATTTCTATCTTCCCTGGTGACCAATGGATTGTGGTCTGCATGACTGGACACAAGGGGCACTTCACCATCATGACGGATTGCGCCGGTCTTTCATTCCTTTGAGTGCACATTAGCAAACACAGATTGATGACGTGCATTGTTTGGGACAAAGAGAACACATTCTTCTGTGGGTTCAGCAATGGCACAACCTATATTTGCCAAGTTCGAGGTGCAGGGAGTGTTGGGGTATGTGTCACCTGAGATACATGTAAACCTTTACTCATCTTGATCGCAGGGATGTATCAAGCATATTCAAATACGCGTGGCTACCTTTAGGACCAGAGGCCCAATCACCGTGTTCATGAAGTTCTATGCAGGTGGCTACTTAGCAGTTTCCAACCCTGGGGAGGTTGCTGTAACTTGTGGCAGTCATGCGTCCGAGTGTCTTGCCAACACTACAGTGTGCCACAAAACCTATCGTAAAAAACTGCCAACACTGATCACACCCTTACACAGCATGAAGCATATGCTTA
>WSTG01001413.1:0-10027 GCA_019616325.1 Ceratobasidium sp. 394 | reverse complement strand
TCGGGCATGGACAGCGTGCCGTCGCTTAAGCAGCTGGGCAAGACCCTACGGTCCGAATCTGGTTCAGAGTCCGATTCTCGGTCACGTTCCCGCTCCCGCTCGCTCTCTCCGCCACGCAGACAAGCGTCCCAAGAAGACGAGCTCATCTCGAGCGACGACGGCGCGCAGACTGCGACCAAGTACCGCCGCCTGTCCGACCCCTCGGGTGCGTCGCGCATGGACACCGACTCGCGCAAGTCGCCGACCGCGTCCGAAACCCCTCCGCGCACGCACACCCACCTCTCGCGCCCAACTTCCTTTCACCGTGTTGCACGTCAGGAGCTCCAAGTGATGACGTCATCTATGCACGGAACTGAATCGGTATGAGGCATGCGTTTGGGGTGTATGCGGGGGTCTGACGTGTCCGTAGGTTCGTGTGTGTCGTGTGCTCCGCAACGGAGACCATCATTTTATTGTCGAGTATGCGATTTCGGCCATGCTCGAGGGTTCGAGACCCATGACTTCGTCAGCAGTGGCACCCGTTCCGAGTAAGTCCCGTCCTTTAGCGTGAGATCTGTGCACTGATTGGCTTGCAGTCAAGGATACCTGTTATGGTGAGCATCCCGCCCACGTCGCAACTCGCGACTGATGAAGAACCAGTGCTGGCCAAGACATCCCCGCATGTACTTTCGCCCGAGTTATTTGGGCTACATCTAGGCGCGCACCTCGTGGGCACACACGTGCACGTCCGGGCGGCAAGAATTGTGATTGCACAGGTCAAGTGGGGGCGGATACCTGTGCGCGGCGTGCTGCATCCGTCGACGTTTTTGCGCGACGGAGAGGAAAAGCGCTCGGTGACGATTGACGTGCGGAGAGAGCGGCCCCGCACGGCGGATGACGAGAAAGCAGAAGATGTTGTAATGGCCGAAGTGCGGTCGAGCATACAGGGACTCGTTGGTATGTGGTTTCTTACGAGTGCCGGCCGCGACTGACGGCGGGTAGTGATGAAAACGGTGGTGGTGCGGGACGGATATTCACGCGACGAATGTACAAACGTAAACGAACACAACGACGGCGTCTACTGCGCCGAGATGGATGTGGACTATGTGCTTGGCCTGCCTCGCGTGCCGCTCCGGATCGAAGGTCTTGCTGCTCTCGGCGAGACGATGCGGTTCACAGACGTGGCGCAGCGGGTGCGGGACACGAGCCTCGAGGTGTTTGCGACCGACGAGGACGAGGATATGCAGGGTACGATGCACCGGATGTGCCGCGAGGTGCTCGAGACGAACCCGAGCGTGATGGAGGTGACGTACCGGATGCCCAACCGCCACTACATCCCGGTCCCGTGAGTCTTAGCCCCCTGGTGGTGCGCGTGGCTGATTGCTTGGACAGGCTCGACTATATCGGCCTGCAAAACACCAAGGCCCGGGACGCGGAGGTATTTTGCCCGGTGGACGCGCCAAGGTGAGAGAGCTCTCGTCGGCAAGAGCGTTACTGACGCCGCGCAGTGGGTGCATCTCGACGACGGTGGCTCGGGCTGGCTGAGGGTGCTTGGCTTGGACTGAATATCGCTTCTGTATTGCCGGGCTTGGCGTGTGGTTGCCTGCCGGATGCAGACCGGCAGCGGGCATGCAGGGCTATCCGGTGTTTCCATAGTTAATTTATGCTGTTAATGTGTGGCATCGGAATCAAATGCTGATCCGACCCAGTGCCTGGCACCACGCGCCGATGTGGTCTTGGCCGGCCAAGACATTTGAGCGTCGTTCTCTCTTGCGGCCATGGCAAGCCTTGTCACGATCCTCCATTTCTTTCCAGCAGCTCCGCGCCCCATCCGCGCTTTCCTCCCCCCGATATGACAAAGCGCGCAACACTCGTCGCTTTCGCTGCCTGCTGCCTCTCGCTCGCCGCCGCCCAGGACACCACCGTAAAGTGCAGGTCAGTCCCAAGCTGCTGTCCAAGACGACAAACTGAACTTGAGCCCAGCTACGCCGCCTGGACAAATAATGCCCGCGGCCAGTCGCCCTGTCTCGTCTGGGCCGAGCTCCAGACCAAGTGCGACGCTGGAGGCGTGCGGTACGTCCCACCAAGTCTGCTCTCTGACTTGAGCTGATCCACCGCTGTTTCCCCATAGGGTAACACCACTTACCAACGAACGATTCCACTATACAGAACCTGACGAGCCCCGCGAGATCAACGACTGCAACTGCTCTGTCATCGCGTACAACCTTATGGCTGGATGTACGTGGTGCCAGCTCGGGCTGACCGACAAGTGGGTCAACGAGACCGTGTGGCGGTCAAAGTGTCCATCGTACAATGCACGAGGGTGAGCCCATACAATTTATGCAAAACGCCATGAGCTCATGCTGGGACTAGGTTGAGCATAGACGCGAGTGATTTGACTATACCTTCTTGGGCGACGATCCCAGTCGACGGAGGCATGTGGAGGCCAAATATCGCCAGTCTTGCCGCGTCGCCTCCAACAGTCACTCCCACCTCTGGTACGCACCCTCTCATCCTGTCCATCCACCAAACTGAGCTCTACCAGGCTCGTCCACTACCCAGTTCTCCCCGCAGTCCACGGCCGACACCGGCACGCACCATCCGCAAGATAAAGGCAGCAACGCAGGTGCTATCGCAGGTTCGTCCCCGCTGCAAACTCCTCGATACGATTATGCTTATTCGTGCGAGCAGGCGGTGTAGTCGGTGCAGCACTCATCGTCGCACTCTTTGTCGCCCTGTTTGTGTTCTTTATCCGACGGAGTAAACGACGTGCAGAGATTGAAGCACGCTTGCGCGCCTCGCGACGCGGCCGTGTCTCCCACTCGCGCTCGAGGTCTCAGGCTGGTGGAGAGAAACGACAGTCCAAGGTGGGAATGACGGAAAAGGTACAGCAATCCCCAACGATGCCCGCCGCGCCTGAGATCGCCTACCACCCGCGATGTAACCACGGGATCGCGTCCATTGCAGCTGGCTCTCCCAGAGCGAGCACGAGCACCGCTGCGCCGACGGCTATCGAAGACGAAGGACGAACACCGCCCAAGTCGGCCGATCACATCGTATAGCATCACTTTTTTGCGTTTTTCCTTCCGGGTCATTGGACAAAGATATGTATTTTTTGCGGGATTGGGTTTCCTCTCGAGTCATTCGCATCATGAACTTATTCGTAGATATCTTTTCATCACCAAATTTATGTATATCAGTAATCTCCTCAGATGAATCTACTCTCCGATCTCTGTCGAGGTTCACACACGTTATATTCGTCATACTGCGTGCCATACAACCACGTGAACATCTACACACAAGCAGATGGAATCTCCAAAAATCCACAACGCCGCGTAAAGTAGAAAAAAGAGGCGTTAACATAAAACACGGAAGAAAAGGAAATGAACAATAATAAAAATGCGGATGATGCGATAGCAGACAGTTGCAGGGTTGGGTGTCGAGGTAATTATCGTTTAGAAGAGCAGAGCGAGGGTTCTCCCGAGGAAAGCTGAAGCGGGCATATCTCAACATCCGTTTTCGAGGTATGACAACTCCCCGGTCAGAGGACCGAGCAACCTCGGAAACGGAAAGCGTATCGATGAAAGCGATAGCCATGTGATGGGGTGATGACTGGCGCGCCACCCAGTCCGTAGGAATCACGAGTCGAGACGAGGGCGGAGAGTAAGCTAGTAGTGCGGGGTCGGCTGTTGGACCACCTGCTGGTGTACGTGATGTTGTGGTGCAAAAGCCATCGGGTCCTGGAACCAGTCACATTAGCCAGGGGTGGATCATTTGCCAAGACGCGCAAGACAACGTGAAGAAAAACCCCAAGGAATAGAGTCCAAGTTTTGAAATGGTGCAAAGTAGATGTAAAGGCAAAAAGTATATTTCAAAGCCCCAGGAGTGTCAGGAATAGATGCCCGCCTTTGCTCCGGCATCCTATCACTTGATCTGTGATCCCACCATGCACAATGCACCCAAGAAGCACCCTACCCCGCCAATCCAACATACACGCCCCCATTCTCAGACAGGAGACTCGCAAACGAGGACTCACCATCTTGCGCTTTTTCGCTGGCTTCAAACCGCCTGTCCCTCCCCCTATTCCACTACCCCCATTTGTCACCGCGTGTCCGTTCACACCTCCATCTTCCCTGTCCTTGCGCTTTACGTTCCCTGCCCCTGCTACTCCGATCCCTGGCGGACGTGCCGATGCACTAGCTGTTTTTGGGTTTGCTGGTAAGGGGTGGCGCTGTGGTTGGGGAGGCGGTCTATGCGTTGGCTGTGATTGGGGCTGGGCTGGTGGAACATGTCCATTCGCTAGCTGACTCGGAGGTGGTGGTCGACGTATAGACGCGGGTACGGCCGAGGTACCAGGAGTCGCTGGGTTCGCAGTCGGTGCGGCGGGTGTACTGACATGTGAGCCAGGTTGAGTAGGATCAATCGGGCGCTTCTTTTTCTGCAATAGATGGCGCGAATTACGATTCGGGGGTTGAGCATACGGATCAATGGAAAGTGGCAAGCGACGGACCTTTTTCTTCCGTTTCTCGTCGTCGCCAGTGAGCGCGCTCGCGTTGAACTTGAGTCAAGGCAAGGGATAAGGTTGCTATAGCGGACATGCAAGATCAGACTTACGCCCGGCACGCCGCCCTCTTTAAGCCGAAAGGCATGAATGAGGGTCGTTCGGTCCAGTTTGGCAATTGGCACGGCCTGTTTCTCGGGGTTGAGCATGAGATCGGTGAGAAAGGTGTCCTTTTTGTGATTGTGTTTGCCGACTGGGTGGGCGTAAGTGTGTTGTAAGCGGCGGCAAGACAGGTATGAGCTCACGGCCAAGGTCTTTGATAAAGTGCTTGTATCCGTGCTGGAACAAGCCCTCCTTGGGACCAGACCTCGTGTCATCGGTCCCATCGGCCGCAGGAGGCACGCCAGGCGCAGAAGCTTCCTCTTTTCGCTTGCCCTTGTCCTCCACAGATATGGGCGCAGTGTTAAATGGCCGCACAAACTCGTCATAAACAGGAATAATCCCGTATCGCCCTAGCAAGTCTTGTGTCGGGTGTATAATCGAGCGCGGTCGCGGGGGAACTGGTCGTTGCAATCGTCACATTAAACGCGGGCAGAAAACATAGTAGGTGGCGGTGGAGTGTGGGACAATTGTCAGCGCGCAAACCTCGGTAATGTCGGATACACACCTGGGTCGGGCGCGAGGTATGCTGCCAGCGAGCCCGATGACAGTACTGTCGCCGCCGACGAGGACGAGCCGGGCTGGAGCGGCCCAGGTGGGGCGCCGACGTGTGACGGGCCGGCGACGGCGTTGGGTGATGCCATCAGATGTAACGCACTTTGAGCGGGTCGCTACAATCGTGTGTTGCGCTACTACGTTTAAAGGCGTTGTCTCTGTGTGGGGTGGTACGTGTGTGACGGCGGGGGGCGGGCCGGCGATGAGCGAGCGGTCGTCGCAGGTTGCAGGTGAAGCGCCAACGACCCTGACCGCATATCTTTTGCCAATTGTAAATCCCCGAGCCACCACTATCTTGAACTTAAATTGGACCATGTCTTGCGAAAACCCAGATGCGGCTGCAGCAGGCGAAACGGAGCGCATGCCGCGTGAGTGGGGTGGTACTGAAGTTTACTTTAACTAAATGGCTCCAGGAAAGCCCACATATGACAGGTCGCCCATTTGTATACGTTGCAGGACAGAAACCCGGGGAAATATCGTAGTTAGGCATTCGGTCTATTGCAGGTAAGCACATACATCTACACCTGGAATATACTACTTAATCTCACTATAGACCGTGTTTTATAACCCAACTGGGGCACAAGTTCCGCAAGACTCTCGAGCCGACTATCAATCCCCCGGAAGCGACGCCCCCTCCAGAACCTCGTAGAATACCTCTTCGGCCTATCTTAAAAGCATCTGGCGACCTTTTAATTGGATACTCTGGCGGTCACGGTTCCGCACTCCTTCTCGACCTCGTACATGAATCCTACTTTACCCCAGCCCAGCTCGATCCAGCTCGAGGCACGCGCCAAAAGTCAAAGCGCGAGAAAGTATGGCCCACTGCTCGAGTCGCCTTTGTTGACGTGTCTGCCGCTTATCCTGGGGTGAGTATTGTCCGTTCTTTTTGTGTGCTTGAATGACTCGTTTTCGTTAGACTCCTGATAGGACCGAAGACGCCCGCCGCTTGGTGGAACAATACCCGCATTTTGAGTTTATCCCACTGCGCATTGAACAGTCGTTTGACCCCGAATGGGCATCGAGCGTCGGATTTTCCATACGCGATAGCCTCAGCGTCGATCTCCGCTCTGAAGGTGCCGTCCTTCTCTTGTCGATGGGTGTGCGTCCCTAACGCCCCCTCTTTAGACCTGCCAACCTCATCCACACCATCCTCCACGCCAACATCCTCCCTTCTCGCTTTCCTTGCCGCTCAGCCCTCCACATCTGCCCGTCCCACAGCCCTACGCACCCTTACCCGTCTCCTTCTCCAGCACACCGCACACCAGACCCAGTCCTCCCATCTCCTTCTCGGTACCTCTCTCACTTCACATGCCGTCGGACTCCTCGATGCAGTCGCCCACGGAGCAGGATTCGCCATCCGCCAAATCGCAGAAGAAACATGGCGTGGGGTACGGATTGTTCGTCCGCTGCGTGAAATCGCCGATAAAGAGGTCGCTGCGGGTGTATGGTGGCGCCGAGTCGCGGTCATGCCAGCCACAATGGGCATCCCCGAAGAGAGCGGGATTACGCACCTCACTAAAGGTAAGCGCCCCATTTTTATGCGGTCGATGAACGTACTGATCGAGGGTAGATTTTATCGCTGGTCTCGACCGCAACTATCCGTCGACCGTGCACACGATCGCAAGGACGTGCGATAAGCTTGCACCCAAGGGGGGTATGACGCAAGTACGTTGCCCACTGTGCGAACGGTGAGTATTTATTCGCTTTCTCAATCGCCTGTTTCCCTTTTGGCGATACCCCGCTTTCTTGGTCGTACCCCATTATGCCTCCTGAGAACCCACCCCTTTACCTTACTCAACTTGCCACTTATTCACTGGCTTACTTGTCCAAAAGGCCGGTTCAGTCAGGTGTTCAAGCATGGAAGGCGCAGATTGCCATCCGTGCATTCGAAATCGCACCATCGTTGGCAGACACCGATACACCCGCCCAGTCCGACCCCATTTCTCCGGCCGCTGAGCCCGTTCCCACCCCAATCACCTCCGAGCACCCTGAAATATCGGCCCTCACACCCTCCCTCTGCTATTCTTGCCATACCCAGCTCACAAGTCGTGGCCGGACCATTGCCCCCCATTCCGCCGCCGAAACAGTCACGCTACCCGTGTGGGTTAGACCTAACCTTGTGAAAGTGCATCGACCGGATGTGCGGGAGTACATCCTCGAGGACTAGAGTTGGGGTTGGAGCGAAGAAATGCGGCAGAGAAGACAGGAGGTCGGATGTGAAGCAGAGGTGGCTGTTTGAATCGAGTAATGAATGGGTAGTTCTCCAGGAAAGTTGGCGCAGTCCGGTGGCACAGGTACACGTTGGAGACTTGTGCTGAATGGGCGACTAGCCGTCGGCTGTCCAATAGGGGCGCGGCCGCGCGAGTTGCTGAGACGCGGGGTGCCTGCTGTTGACTATACCTTGTCGAGGAGATGCACGAAGTGATTGACAAAGGCTCTGATGGCCTGACTGGCCCCCTGTGCTGCGTGTTCTTTTTCGCGACGGCAAAAACTTTGCCGATACGGATCGATCTGCGATGCGGGGCAGTGTGCGGGTCTTTGGGGCGTACAAGCTCGCACTGTTTGCGGGTTTGTATTCCGGGATGCATTTCTGTTGGCTGGTCGACTCTTCCAATCCTTCGATCAATTTCGGAGTTTATTCCGATTGACCATCACGGAACGATATTATACGCCTAACTACACGGAGCTAATCCTACTGGCTAGAGACGTAGAAATCGTACTGGTTCCACATCCATGTGAAGGACAAGGCTTTGATGTCCAAAACAGTCAGTGGGGCTTGCCGGCGACAGGAAAGTTGGGGTGGCGCTCACTGGATACGACGAATGGGCTGAGAACACCGGCTCCGAGACCCGCAGTGCGGAAAATCAAGAATTCGGAGGTAAAGTGCGCAAAGGCAAGAACGTACGTCCACATCGTAAGTTCATAAACACTGTTTCCGGTAAGTAATTCGGGTATAATTCACGAAACGTAAACAAAAGACGCGTCCGAACTTACGCTTTGTTGTTGACGTGATACGCGCAGTAGAAACGCAAGATGGCAGATGTGAGCGTCCATATACCAAAGGTGCGCGACTGGAGAGGAGTGACTATATCGGAGCATATTGATAAGTGTAGACCCTAAATGATGAGCTGGAGGCGTACCGTTGTGGGGTTGTTTACTGTAAATTCGCTTCGTTAGACTCAAGGTCAAAAAGTTCTGCACAGTGTTGAAGACAGCCATGGAGGAAACGATAAGTTGCCATTTGGGGAGAAGCCCAACAGCTTGGGGGAGATCTGAGACGGGATCATTATTCATTAAGTAGAGAACGAGGACAACGTGGACTCACAACTGGACAGTGACATTTCAAGGCCCGACAGCTTGCTGAAAACGCGAAAAAGGCCCTAGTCCTATGAAAATAAAACGCGTCGCGGACAATAAGTTCCAGTTCTGGGTAGCGTGTGTAGATGCGAATGACTCTACCGGACTAATATGTTTCGAATACTTGCTGGCGGCTCGGAAAATTCAAGAGCGCGTCGTGGTTGAATATTTGTCTTGGCTTTGCGCGCCGCGTTCTGTCAATGATCCTGTATAGAACCCTGAAGGGACGAACAAGACTCAGCTGGGCGCTTAAATTGCCAAACCTCAGGGCCGTCCGCCACGACTGCATTCTGCCGGCCCAGCTGGAAGATCCCGCTCGCGTCTGTGACTCGAGGCTTCCTGCGCGCATGTATGGGCGCCTTTTTTCATCTTGATACCCAGCTTCGGGCTCGGTGCGCCTCGCTGACCGACATTCATTCGCATGCCATTCGTTTCCATGTATAAAACTGGGTTGGTTTTCCACGAGTCATTGCCCCTTCTCCACCCGAGCTTTTCGACTTGCTATGAGCGACACCGACGAGAAAAGTGGCGCTACTAAGGGCTCGGGTTATCAGTCTAATTCGGCGTCTGCGAAACCTCCTCTGTCTGACGAAACGACATGCTCCGAGTCGTCCGACACCGAAGACGACAAGCCCAAGGACACAAAGACGCAGTACTATGAGATAAAACTTGGGATATGGACCGTGTACTACGCTGTAGGCGATGCTTGGGCGAACCAGCTTCCCAGTCTGAATCCTATCCCACGAATGCAAGCTGCCGTAAGGGGGCTACCTATCGTGTGGAACTTCTTACTAGAGAACCTAGCGCTCGGACCTGCCATGTTCATTACTTATTTCTTGATGACCACACTCTCCAGTCTTATCTCGTCTACGAAGCTATATAACAGCATGATAATCTTGGAACTAGTTAGTTGAAGTATTCTTTAGTTTATCTAACAATAGGTTGAGCTATTTATCCAGATCGAAAATCCGGGAAAAGACCACGCTCTCAACCTCCGGAGATTTAAATACGTTCTCACCAGGTACCTTCTAGCGTTTGTGGCTGATTGGGCAGTCAAAAAGATCAGGTGGGTGTTTTAATAACTATAGCTCGCCCCAAAGTCTAACGCACATTCAATCAGCTCACGCAACGAACCAATCCTGAAGCAGCGCGTTACCCTACACTTCAAAACAAGGCTCCTTGCAGGTGAATCCAACCTCTAGCTATCAAAACTCCGCTATCTTGACTGATTTTATCTTTCAGCTCAATCTAGACTCGATTATGCCACCTCCGAGGATCCTACGGTTCAAACCAGGTTTGGACGCGCCGAAGGATACTCCTCTAGCGCTTGGGCCATTGTCACCTTGCTCCTGCAAGGTCACTCCCCCCCTCTGAAATGAGACGCAAAATCGTGCAATCCGGGATCCGGCGCTTAAGCTCCACCCTCACGCTCCGGCTTTATCTCCTGTCTTCCATCGCTACTAGCTTCAATGGGTA
>WSTG01001412.1:0-10034 GCA_019616325.1 Ceratobasidium sp. 394 | reverse complement strand
TATTGTGGGCAAGCGAGTGATAGGGGTTGAAAAGTTTGACCTCGTGTCAAGTTGGGGTTGTCGCGGGACGGCGCGCCAATGTCCGGCGAGGTGGCGGATGCGTGAAGTCGCTCGACTTCAGCGTGCAGCGGAGATCGAGGACTGATTGACGTAGATCATAATACAAAGGAAAATCAACTCGAACCCTAAGAAAGTCCTCAAGTCTACGTGGCCATGCCCTCATCAAGGATGGAGGTATTCGAGACGATGGGCTTGGAGTTAGTTTACAAAACATGATTTGAGCGGCTAGGCTGTGTACTATATTACAGGTTTTAGTCGGTGACAAAGGTATGTTTCGGTTCACCCTCTCGCAGTTAGAAGCACGGTGGATACTCGCCAGCACGAACCTATCCAAACCTCGAGGATTACAACCGGTTACGAATAGTTTTCATCTCCAGTCTTCGGAAACCGCCCTCAGAGAGTGGATCCAAGTTAATGTCAACGGAAGCTCAAGAACCCGTGACTTGGGGGGGGGGGGGGCGCCGGCGCCTCAAGCTCCAAACAGGCGCGCAGAGGGGATGAGCGCGAACCCGCTGTTCTGAGGCAAACAGCGGTGAAATTAAGGTTACTGCCTAACCAGCTAAGCCAAAACGATGAGCGAGTGGAATACAAACTCAGATAAGCTTACCTCGGACGAAACAATACTAGCCCCAACCCCTCAAATTAACGTATTCATGAGCGTTGCGCCCGATACGAGGAGCATGTTGGTAAAACATAGATGAATGATCACAAAGGTGTGCGTGGGGCATGAGGATTAGGCAGTCTGCGGGACTCTCCGAGGTTTGCCGTTTGGCTGACTGTCCGCGCCTTCTGTCTCATGGGCGACGATAGTGCGTTAGCCTGCATAGATCAACATGGTATCGTGGAAGGGAAGGAAACCTGTAGTGCCTCCGAGATTCGTGGACCATTGGCACGACGTTCTATGGCGGTTGGCCGAGCTGACGTTTCAAAAGTCGCGAGGTGAAGCAGTTTACCAGCCCAGCCAGGAGGAGAAGATGGACCTCCCCTCCAGAGAAAGATTATACAGTTTGGTTGAGTGCACCGTGTACGCTCTGTATAGCAATGAAATTCGCTCTTCCAGGGTGCCGAGCCAACGCGACATTCTAAGTCCAGAGGTATCCAATTGTGTCGGCAGGAACAGTGTACGCCCGCGCAATTTACGAGCTAGATTTTTCGGACTAGTATTCGAAAGAATCTGCAGGTTCGATAGTCGATATAGGTTGGCACCCGGAGTGCAAGCAGCGGCAGGGGTACGAGGGAGAAATCTAGCAAAGTGAAAAATTAGAGCAGAGACGTGGGCGCTTAGTCAGCGAGACCACAACAAGTCAGTGTCGTAATTAAACGTAAATACACAGCAAAGGCAAGAGATTCTGCTATGAGCGAGTGTAATTGCACCCTGAGTTTGTACCCTATTGTGGGACGAGCTTGAAATGCACCCGGTGCAAGCCACAGACGATTGGACACAGAGGTGATATTTGAGACATTTAGGGCTTTGAGGGCGTAAAACCATCGTTCACCGCCCAGACGCTTTGAGTAAAGTTGCCTAGGAGTGGAACATAGAATCGGGGTTAAGAAGGCCAAAAGGTTGCCCGGTTCAAGCGAAGCTTGAGCATCCTTTTTTATCACATAGTGGGCTGTGGCGGGGGGATCGGCGCTGAAACAGCCTAAGCCAAACCTGACCGAGGGTGAGGGCGAGGGGGAGTCAAACAATGGCAAGAAAACCCGAAGTGAGTTAACCGAATCACAAACGGGGAAACGAGGTCATTTCAGCCAATCGACTATGTGACGCGAGCTGACACTTCAGACACCGAGCAACCAAGCCACCAAGTAAGGTTTGAGCCTTGGATTATAAGAGAAGGCGTTCAGAGACGAGGGTGTCAAATGTGCCGCGAAACATTAAACCCAGTTTGTAGGAGCTTTAGGTCCAGGGTTAGCCAAGTTTGACACTTCGGATTCACAGTCTAATTACCATTTTCAGAGAAGCGCTCCCCCCACACCACCAGCAAGAAGTAATAGGCACGACACACGTAGCGCATAATAACCGGCGCCAGCAGAAAGCTCTAGTATAGCGTGCCGAGGGGAGAGAATAACCCAACGCAGGGAATTAGGCAGCATATAATGGGCAAGGGACAGTACACGACTGGGTGAACAAAAGGATCGGTATGGCCTTCAGCTTTACGGTAAGGCTACCAGGATCGGGGGGAGCAGATGTATCCAACTCCGGTGGGAAGAAGTCGCAGAGGATTTATACTAGGGAGCAGCGCTTGCTGAGCGCCACGGCTGCGATGATGCGCGGGGCGGTAGTCGGGCTGAAACGGCAGGACATGGGGGTTCGAGGTTAGACCCGAGAGTGAAATACCGCGAGTGGGGATCCTAGCAGCTGCAGATGGCTCTAAATTCCGGTTATTAAGGGAGGACTAGCGAATGACGTATTGGCCTAGTGCAGCAGGTAGCTGCATGTTCGGGGGCTAAAGAATGACTAAGCCAAAGGCAAAACAGAACCAAACCGGAGCGCCTGAGCAATGGACGCTAATCTATTCGTAAGACGGTATCAATTACTACACAAAACTCCTCCAAGGTGTCTAGTTACGTTTGAAGCGTTGTCGGTTGAAGGTTGCAACGCGGTGCCCTTACCTAGGGCGTATATATGCGCGTTCGAATTTACAATCATATCCTCTAGTGACATTCGGGTGGGGTAACACTGTTGCTAGAACTAGAAGCAATAAGACTGTGCTCACTACTTAATGCCGGGACAATAATGCAGATGTAGAATGGAAGACAAACGCCTTTCCTCGTGAGTGGTTGAGTAAGCGACATGACTGCCCTCCCTCGACAGCCCCGTCGACCAGTCTCAGGTTCAGTTGATTATACGCCGGAAGAGAATACGGCTGCGGTAGCCCTAACTATTGGTCTACCAGCTGGGCTGCTCGCAGCTACGGAGCAACAGTGAAAATAATACAGTAATGCCAGGTCACAACGTCCGGCTACGAGGAGCGGGTCCTCATCAGGCAATATGAAATACTTAGCACTTTCCTCGGAGTAGGGGTGAATTGTACATGTACGCATGTTAAGTGCTGGCGCCTCATGAGCTGGAAGTGCCATAAAAGGTAATTAAAACGCCCATAGTCGCAACATCTACGGCCACGGTCAATGTCTAGATTACTAGGAAGCGATTGGTTGTGAGAACGAGAGCAAGGCATATATCTATACGACAACATAATGAATGCCAGCCATACGAGTGGTAGGAGCGAAACCACCAGATCTAACTGCAAAGTTTGAGGTCAGTTTGGACAAATTAGGATATTGTGGCATACTGACATTATAACATAAATGGGCATAAATCAAGTGGCTTCAATTTCAAAATTATCCCTGCATTCCTGGCTGCATCGGAATCCCATACAAAGACTTCAGTGCGGGACTTGCTTGGGTCGGTTGGTTGGCCGGCTGTTGCGGTCCTGGGGCCACAACAACTTCAGGGACATTCCTGCACGGTACTTGAGTATTGCTTATCACAGGGCCCAGTCAGCAGCGGGCTTACATGAAGTTTACGTTTCTGGGCGTAGCAGGCGCGGGCTGCCGACCGTTGAGAGGAAATATTTGGGCGACGTTGCTACCACGAGGGGCCATAGAACGTTGTAATAGCTATGGTAGGGAGGGGTGTAGGTGCCGTTGTGAAGACACTCTCGGGTTCTCTCGTGGAATTATATAGGTTCCCAGAGTGGTTTTCCGAAGCCAGATGCAGGGCGCCAGTATACATATTTCACCTGGAAGCAGTGCATGTAACACACACTCTTTCTGGCGCTGAACTCACAGATCGGGTAAGACCAGTCTCCGAAAATAATACCAATTTCTGTGACACTGAAATCAACGACCATGCCCCTTCTCTTTGCTGATCCCCGAGGTAAATTCACCCGCTTGCCTTTCTTCGATAGAACAGCTCGATCCTTCAAGCGCTGCGAAGTCATGCTTTCTGGTATGCGTATGTGCAGCAATGAGGTCAAATCAGACGCGCGGTCGGTCCCACACAGGAGAGCGACTTGGGGTAAATCGTGCCGGAACACACAGCGGAGAAGTATGCTTGTGGCCTGCAACGCCGGGGGCTGTATGATTATTCTTCAATCAAGACCCCACTCGTCCTAACGCTCGAACGTTCAGTGGCGCTCTTGATGCCTTGGACCAGGTCTGCCCTCATGGCTCGCTTGCAAAAACACGCTGACTGAGAATTAATTCCATATTTCGCCTATTTTATTCACCTGCCCCGGTTGATGATATGGGGTTCGATTTGTATTCTACTTTCGCTCTACAGACTTGTATTAACGTATGATCAGACTAGATACATTGCGTCTTAGCACCAGATAGCCCTAGCGAGGCGAGTGAACACCCCACTCTTAGTGACATTGATACTTCCTACTACGTGTTAAATAACTCCCACACAGGAGCAAGTGTCACGGCGAGTTGATTGCTTTGATGCCATCTGTGAGAGAAGGAACACCTGTGTGTACTTATTTGTCTCGATCTGCGTACGTCATTAGTCTCTTTCTCGTCGATTGAATGAGTTTAACCTCGAAAGTAACGTCTCACGACGATTGATGCCTCAAGTCTTTTATCCGCGCCCGTGATTTCATCGAGATGTCTGCGGGCGTCAAGCGCATGCTTATCCAACTGGAACACTGACACTCAGCATATTGCCCCTCCTCCGGTGTTTAGTATGCTAGTACAGGAAATATATAACAGTGCAGTTCGCTCGTGAGTGTCGATAAGTTGTCTTGATGATTAACAATACCCTGGAAAACACATCGCACGACCACAGCTGGCAATTGTTTGAAACATCTAACCCAGAATCCCCAAACACGGGACATAGGTTATCGGGGTCATTCCAAACATTTGATCGGTGCACGGCTTGCGCCGGTGTGTTTCATCTAGGATTCTCAATGTATCGGCGGGGGCAATAGGGGATATGGAACTACCTCGTTGAACATCAAAAGTCCGATATGTACGACCATGAAAACACGGGGTGACCGCACCAGAGGCAAGTGTTTGGTGTGGGGGTACCGAACAAAAACCTCAGCGTTAGCTCCGTGTGGCGGCCGTAAAACAGATCCAGGAGCTTCGAGCTCTAAGCTCGGATCTTATGGGTTAGGAGGGTAGGCGGTGCCCGGCCATCCCCGCTAGCGGTGCGACGTAAGATGCATTGACATGTCGGGACAGCAATGGAGAATGTTGTATTGAAAGAAAGTTCTGGGTGGAAGGGATCGACTCGCAAAAGGGAAGTGGCGATTAGGGCGTGGCGCTTAGTGCCGAAAAAGGATGTGCTAAATGAAAACCCTTCGAATGGAAGGGTCGTAAACGCCACGCAGTGCGCATTATGCGAGATTTTCCGAAAAAATGGGAAGATGTTCCCATTTATATCGGAGATTGGTGATGAGAGGTTGAAGGGCACGCCACGTGCCAAGCTCTCAGCCACATCGATGATGGCATAGCCACATGAATGAAGCTCCGATCCCTCGTGTGACCGGGAGCTTTACGGTGTTCCGTATCATCGAGGTTTGCGGGGATACTTGTGACAATGCCGGAGGGAGGCCTCCAGTGGTTAGTTGGGTAGTAAGCATCTCCATCTTGATCGGAGATTGAACGAGGATCAAGAACCTGCAACAGTGAACCAAAATATTTAGCGGAAACTGTACACAGAGACATCGACCTAGGAGTGTTTTTGGTGCATCCATGAGATGCAACGGCCACATGCCACAGCGAGACTGTTAGATGGGGAGTGACTTAAGGTTCAAGGACATTAACGAAGGCATGAAGCAAACCGAGCTAGCAAAGCTGCTTCAAGTCCATGTATTGATGTTAAAGACCGTGCGTCAAAGTGGATGAAACAGATAGCTCAGGAAAATATCGTGAATGACCATTCCCCGACCCCACGGACTTGAGCACAGAAGACACGTGGTATCTGCAACGAGCGAGCCAAATGAAGGTATTCAAACGACGTGCGCTCAAGGAGGAGATTCTGAAATTTCGGATGGAATCGACGCGAAGCTTAAGCAGCAGCGGAGCCGGACCAGATGAGCGCAATACAATGCGCCAGCATGATAGCGGACACCGATACTTACACTATCACATAAACACATAGTGTAAAGGGTGAGCGACCGAGGCATGAATCCACGGGTCAGGCCTTCAATAGAGCAAATTGAACCTGAAGACTTCTAGACCAACTCACCCGCGAATGATATGCGTGTGAGCAATAAAGTTGGCTGTGGGGCAAAACACGCACCAAGCAAGTCGTGGGAGCATTTGCCCCTCCATTGTCCTGTTTTCCGGCCGTGAGACCTCGCCTTACGTCTTCCGCTGTGCGAAGCACATGGTTTGACTTATGCTATGCATTGCAAAAAGGTGAATACTAAGCCGAAACTCAATGTATTTCCTGGTTGTGTACTCCGGAACGTGATTGCATTGCCGTATCTGGCTGACGATTCGGACGTCGCAGGTGCGGATAAGAGATTTACTTAGTTGCAAGTCGGGCGAAGAGTGCTAGAAGTGAATGGCGACCTCGTGGTCCGATGCACCATGTACCCCCTGCACGTTTCGTGAGCGCTAGCAGAATAATCGATAAAATAATCTAGACTTATTCAGGGTAGAAGCGAAGCTTGCTAGGTGTATAGCGATGAGCAGGAACACAGATAAAATCCGCCAGAGGCTTCAAGGTTTTCCCAGGGTCAAAGAACACTCTCCTGCAAATTACACTATATGCGGTGGAAGAGCGCGCTAGGTGACAATTGGAAGATGGGTGTAAAAGCAACGCAATTTGAATCTAGGCCAGGTCGTGTGACAAGAGTCAATCCAATGTAGATATTTCGAGTTTGGATTGTTTAGGAATTTGATGGGCAGCCTGAGCGCAAATTCGAGCTTCTAGTTGAATACTTATAGTCACAAGTAGCGAGCATTCCCATTTGTTTTATAGCGGTTTTTAACTGAGCTTATCTATACGAGTCTTTCCAGAGCCACCGATGTCACCAAGATATCACGTTGAGATTCTTTGTGCGCTAGAACCGGCCCAATAGGCGGCGCCTGGCGCGGAATAATTGGCGGTAGGCTGATAAGGTTGATCCTGATCTAATCTGGCCTATCGCAAAGTCACAATGGGTAAATCACCTGAACTGTGGGTGCGCGTTCAAGACGAGACGGTTTGCCTTGCCGTGTGGGCGACTCCTAGGACCAGAAAGGCCAAAGTCAAGGTACGGCGGTGCTAACAACAGTAGGTGTCTAGTTATGTGGCGGCAGTTCACCTTGGGCATAGTTAGGGATGACTTGAATGCGTGGTGAGTGCTAGTGACTACAGGGGAGGGGGTCAGGGTGGTTGCAAGTCCACTATGAGGGAAGTCCACTAAATAGCATCGGTGCGTCCAATATGTGACAAACAAACCGGGTAACTCAAAACACTCAAACAACCACGCTTATTCTAAGCGACACGCGGGTTAGGAAGAAAGGCTGGCAGCAGAAAGGGCAGGCGGCCTTTTGTTGTGTGTGCGTGGAATGTGTGAAGTTCTGCAAGCTGTCTGATCCTTTGCCTTGCCTGAACCAAAGGCCTCGCTGAGTTTGCATTGAGTATCAATATCGTCGGATTAAGTTGCCATGAGTAGTAGTTTTGCGTGATTGTGCCAATCAGAGACTGGAAGTTGAATTTGAAGCGCGTGCAGGGGGTGGACCACGTAGACACTGTGAAGGAAAGACCGCGATTAGAGATATTTCCGCTTAGACAAGATAGCATGCGAGGTGGTTTAGCCAACTAGAGAGTTGATATACTTATTTGACGGCTCGCTTTGGAGGTTGACTAGTTCAGAGTCACCGCAGAACTGGGGCTGGGCAAAGAAAGAACTATTTATGGGAAGCAGATACACTGCGTGGATTTGAGAGATGTTTTTCTAACAGGTTGTAATTACGTTACGTGGCAATGATGACCTGCAGGGGGAACTCTCGGAACGTAGGAATTGATAGAACCGCAAGCAAAGTACCATGAGAAAAATAAGACAACAGCTGTCACTAGTGCTAGAGTAGGAGCGAATAGTCAGGTCCGGAAGACAAACTAGCTATGTAGAATGACGGAGTCTGAGCCGGCGGGATATGGGTGTTTGGGAGCCGGATGACTAAGCACAGCAAGCGGGAGGTAAACACGGTCAACCTGGTCCCCTCTACCACATTGCACCAAACGAAAGGCGTCTCACCCGTTCCTTGCGCCATATTATGACGCCTAATGCACACACTCAACAATCTCTGGGGCTGAGACATCGTATCGCAGGTCTGTGTGATTTGACGACGTACTAGTATAGTATTGATCGATGACCAAAACAGAGATCAAGCTGGAACCAGTTACCCACACGTACCCAATTATTCTTAAAATTTTAGTGGATGACGTAGTAGCGCTTCGACTACCAAGAGTCGAACGCAACCACCCCTTGCATTGGAAGAACATTCCGCCTTGGTGAGAAAGTTCCTCATATCTACCTCTGGTTATGAAGGAGCTGATGAGGCACAATAAATATTTAGCAACGCTATTTCAACATCCCGCTTGGTCCTGCGAGTATATGAGCAGCGCGCTTTTACTAAACCGTGTGTGGGATCGGTGGCGTATACGGTGTCGGATGTTGCGGATCGGCTTGACACATCACTTGGTATGTTTGATACTTCTGACACTTCTCGATTGGCCATTGAATTCATGGCTACCTTCCATCGCTAGCATGTGATAGCCGAAGATTTGTTGTGACATTTATATTTCCTACCCCCAAACCAGTATGTCGGTAGGAACCAAAGTAGGGAAAAGTCTATAACTTATTCACAGCACGAAGAAGTAGCCGCCGAGGCGCTTTCAAATGTACAGGGGATGCAGCAACGAAAAACCCTTCTTGAAAAATTGGGCCAAACTCGAGCCGCAATCGAAAAGATTCAACGCTTAGGTAGCACGGTGGTCCAGGTTAGTCTATTTCGAGAGACGACTCCCGCACAGGATGAGGACTGAGGTCATCTTCAGCTGCTTCCGGCCACCGAGGCAGCGCTTGCCATTTGTGGCAAAGCATGGGAGGTAATTGTGTGATTTTCCAATGCGCCTTGCTAGGTACTGATGATGGATCATTCCATGCCCTTCAGAAACTTGAAGCCCAACAGGAATGCGACCGAAGCATAGAAACCTTGGTAGAGGGCCTTTCCGACATTTTCCCATACGCTGAGGCTGTTAAAAAGGCGGCGAAGTTGCCACAACTCCAGAAGAATATCTTGGCACTATTGAGCCTGATCGAAGACGCGTCCCGATTTATTGTGGATTATAAAATGGATGGAAGAGCAGGTGTGTACGGACAACCTCGTTTGTGTCAGCGTGAAGATGACACTCAGAAACAGTGCAAACATTACGGTCGTTCGCTAAATCCACCGCGCACGAACAGGTGCAGGAGATACTGAAAAGATTACAAGAGCTAAAGGAAGAATTTGACCGGGCGTGAATGTACAAACGCTCCAGACGGTGGACATGAGTGGTTCGTGCGGCAATCACGCTTGGAGTATCCATCTCATCCGTTCTTTCATCCTCCTATGCAGCTCGGTACACGGCTTTGGACAAATTGCAGCCTGTGGGTCAAGCCAAATACGATGCCACTCGGGCGTGTATGCCTGGCACACGAACGGACATCATTCAGGATATTCTCGGCTGGACTCAGAACCCCGATATAACCAACACTTCTCCCTCGTCCGAGAGCTTGCTTTGGTTGCATGGGCATGCTGGTCTTGGCAAGAGCGCAATCGCAACATCCGTATGTCAGGTATTAGACGGCAAACAACTACTCGCGGCTAGCTTCTTCTGTAAACGTGACGACCCGCAGCGTCGCGACCCCCAACGGATTCTCACAACTATCATACACGGTCTGGCAGTTCACTATCCGGCATATGCGAGCGCTGTAGCAACACGACTGCAAAAGGACGGGTCGCTATATAATTCCCCTATGCAGATTCAA
>WSTG01001411.1:0-10038 GCA_019616325.1 Ceratobasidium sp. 394 | reverse complement strand
GGAGAACGCACAGCCACAGGTTTCCCTGAGCTAGTCCGGCCAAGGTGAGTACATACAACTCACACTAATAAGAACTCACTTGATTCGCTTGCAACATGGCTCATTGGAACCGCAGCTATTGATTCACATAATGTAATTTTTTTTCCGAGCGAAAATACAAGCATCTTCATTAGAAAAAACGTGAGGCATGGCCCCAGGAGTGAACATGGCACAGCCACCACACCACATGACTATGCTCGATGACTTTCCGTGCACGGTCTCAAAACTATTGAGAATGAGCACTTACCTTGGTGCCCATGAACCACACCTATGGCACTTTTTGACGCTGAACACAATGGCGCAAAAATTGAGCAAAAATAACGGCTACTTCAAAACGTAAGGTGTGTATGCTCACCTTGGTCGGATTAGCTCAGGGAACGCCTGTGGCTATGCGCTCTCCCGCGCTCGCTGGAGCTCTCCGAGGCTCGAGGGTGCAGGAGGTTCCTCCGATCACTCTCGAGCTCTCCGGGGCTCTCCACGTCATGGCAAACTGCCTGATGAACGATCCTCGCCACGCTGATCAATGGCACATGGCTATGGATGACGAATACAATCTATTCGCATACAAGAAGGTTTTCAAAGTCGTCAAAACTCCAGAGAACGTCTGCCTCTTGCGCTGCGCCTGGGTTTTACGCCTTAAGTCCGATCAGGACGGCAACCCGATTCGCTATAAAGCTCGTCTTGTCATCCTTGGCAATCACCAACGTCCTGGTTTCGAGTTTACAGACACTTTTGCCAATACTGTTCGCATGGACTCTGTCCGCACAGTACTTGCCATCGCAAACGCACTTGACTTCGATATCCATCAAATGGACGTTACTGGTGCTTATCTTAATGCGCCGCTCAAGGAAGACATTTACGTGCAACCACCTGACGGTTACCCTGTCCCTTCTGGTCATTGCTGGAAACTTTTGACTACCATCTATGGTCTTGCACAAGGCGCGCACAATTGGCAGCAACATCTCAAGTCCCGTCTCACCTCGCTTGGGTATACTCCCAATTTATCCGATCCCTGCGTATGGTCTCATCGCGAAACACAATGCAAGGTTATCCTCATGTTCTATGTTGACGACATAATCCTTTGCTGCACCAAGGGATACATCGATCAAGTCAAGGACGAAATCAAGGCGAAATACGATTGCAAGGATATGGGCGAAGCAAAACACTTCTTAGGCATGAAAATCGACCGCAATCGCATCAAAGGGACCCTTACCATCTCGTCCCCTGCATACACTGAACGTGTTGTCGATCTCATGGGCCTAGCACACGCCAATCCTGCCGTATCACCTATGGCTACGAATGTCAAACTCGAGCCTCGCCTGCCTTCTGAAGACGAACCCAACTACCCTTATGCTACTGCAATCGGTCGTCTCATGTGGCTCGCCACTACTGTCTGCCCTGAAATCGCTTTTGCCGTCAATCTCCTTGCCACATTTACGCACAATTTCGATACCGCGCACATCACTGCCGTCAAGCGAATCTTCCGCTGGCTCAAAGGCACGATTAATCTAGGCATCACATATCACCGTGACGAATACGCTCACCAAATGCTTGGTTACTGTGATGCCGATTTCGCCTCCCAGCATGGTCGTTGCTCGATCTCCGGCAATGTCTTTATGATTTGTGGAGGAGCTGTATCCTGGATGTCCAAACGCCAAACGTTGACTGCTACCTCCACTCAGGAAGCAGAATACGTCTCGATTGCATCTGCTACGTCCCAAGCCGTCTGGCTGCGCATGTTCCTTTCGGAATTTGGTTATCGCTTCGATTTACCCACTCATATCCTGAACGATAACCACACTGCTATCAAACTTGCAAAGGACCCGATGCACTACTCGCGCACGAAACACATCGATATACGTCTTCACTTCTTACGTGAACACATCGAGAAAGGACATACCACAATCGCCCAAGTACCAACCGTTGACAACCTCGCTGATGGTTTCACCAAGGCGCTACCCCACGCTCAGTTTTGGTATCTTTTCGATTCAGTTCTTGGTCTTCACCAGACTGACTTCGCCAATACTTTCGAGCAAGTTGAGTACGATGAATCTGATGATTGATACGGTTGAGGGGGAGTGTTGTGATATATGGATATTCCCTTTTACTGAATATATGCACGTCATGTGACTGCATTGAAATACCTGCTTTTTACTGAATGTTCTTTTCTCTTCTACTACACGTATATACGTCGTGTTCGATGACTTGTCGCCACATTGTATGCATTCTGGTTTATTCCGTAGGCTATGCTCTGACTCTGTATAAAGAGAGGCCTGTCACTCTCACTGTCTGCAGTGATTCAGCTCCTTCCTCTCTATCTTCTACTTGATAATACCACAGTACTACTTCACTACTACATACGAGCCTAATAGCTCTAGCTAGGAAGCCGATTACATTCACCCTTAGTTTGTTATCGATAAACCAACGATTACATTCTACATATTACATGCCCCAAGTATTGAAATTATACTGGGACCTCGCCTCCCTTAGGTTTTCAACAGCCTCCAATAGCTCTGCATCGCGCTTATCGTACGTGGGTGCCATACGCCTCACATCCACGGTATTTGTGGGATATATAAAACCGGGGCTAATAGCATGCGTTAGAGATATGTAGTAGGCATGTTCCAGGGAGTAATCCTACTCTGCAGTACAATGGGTGCCATTTGCTGGAACTTTCCCGTCGACAAAGTAGTCATGAATGTGCTTGTAAGTGCATAACGACGGATGTTCGGTGCTACAAAAAGGAAGGATACATAGTTATCATGTCATCGGAAACATGAAATGTTTTACTTACGTGCAATGTCCAAAGCTGAAAGATAATTTACAGGTTAGCCAATATTGAAAACCGGGTGCAAATTATAACCGCTCACCCTTGCTGAACAAGAAGCACAGCAGAATCGTTCCCAAACCCCCTGGCCATCTTGGCAGCCGACGACAGTGGCGTGACCGGGTCCGCGTCCATGCCCACAAACATAATCGGGAAACTGCGAATTGTTCAGCTCAAAATGGCAATTGGGATGCCTAAGTTATTCACCGAGTTTTCTTAAGCCCCTTTGTGACGGTCCACGGCCCAGTGTAGCGCTGTCTCGCTCGGAACGACCATCGGTTACAACCACCAATAATGCTTGCCCATTGTTCACCGATCAGACTGATCTTGCCTAGCTCACGAAAACTGCATTATATATTTTGAGAGCGCGAGTAGGATACGGTTATATGCAAACTCACTAGTCGGTATATGCGTTCAATGAGATGTTAATTGCAGCCGAATCGCCACATATGATAGGATTAAATGATTCGCTAGTGATATGGCGTTGCATCGAACGGTTAAACACGTTCTATGGTTGTGTCGGCCAAGACATCAAGTTAGCGGGTGAAATTACCTCACATCATTATAAGGATGATGATCAGTATCGATAAAGGGCGAGTAAATTGTGGTATATGCGTCTGTTGCGTCGCCTTTTTCGACATTAGCCAATGCTATTGTAGCAGAAATGGTAAGTCGGATGCCATCTATAGCTACGTTCGACCTACCCCGCATCGCGCCTGGCCAGGTAGCGGGTGAGTATAACGCGTAGAAGATTAGTTTTTGGAGACTAGATGCTGTGAGAACGCCTGGTCCAAATTCTGAGTCTGCCACTACCATAGGGTGCCTGTCAAGTCGAACGAATATATTGTTTAGACGCTTGCGCAGTGTTTCTGTCGTTTGGATTACGTTGGACTTGCTAGGTGGGACAGCAAACGCGCAGTGTTCAGGACCAGCTTCGGCGCAGGTGGAAAGGAAGCCTGTGAATGTCTGATGTTGCACTTAGGTTAGACCTTTCTAGCATATATTAAAGCGGTACCTTGTGTGTTTCATCCATGCTGTCTCTGCCCCACTGCAATATGTTGTTGTAATACGACTCGGCGTTCGACACACTGTCTAGGACCATACGCTTGACGAGGTCTGGTCTCATGGCAGCAAAGGTCGCACCGAGGATTGTCCCATACGAGTACCTACCGGGCAACAATCCTCCAGCAATTAACCCGCGGAAGCTACGTGATGACTCACCCCCAGTAGTTGAGCCCATCGTCGCCGAGCGCTTCAACGATTCTAACCATGTCTCGCGCAACAAACGCGGTACCGACTGATTCTAGCATTTTGTGGTTGCCCTTTTTACGACAAGCTTTCGAGTGCCTGGCTTGTATATCCTTGATTTTACCAACCACAGCGCGATCGTCGATGAAGGTCGAGCGCGGAAAAGGTACACCTTGGCTGCATCAACAAACGTAAATAGAAACTGCACTCATTCATTGAAGTTGCACGTACGTTTCTAGCCGAAATTCTGTCAACAAGGGCTCAGACTCTGTGTCAAAGCACGCCGTCCATGGGCCAGTGAGGTTTACTCCGCTAAAAGATTCAAGCCTCGATATAAGCCAAGTGTCGATCCAATATATAGTAGAACATACCGAGGATCGAACCCAACAATATCGTATCTTCCGTCAACGACCGCACTGAGTTGCTCGCCGCCAACGGCAACCCACGCTGTGCCCGATCCACCAGGCCCCTAAGTTGTAACGTCAGCCGCGGTACGGACCAAACCACTCATGTGCTTACCCCTGGGTTAGTGAGGATTGTCCCAAGACGGTCCTTTGGAGCGGCGCTCGCCGGAAACTTGCGTAGGAATATCGAAACGGTATCACTCTCGGTGGGATTTGAGTACTGCCAGATTAAATCGTATTTAAGGTGTGAAGCCTTTGTAGCAGCCGGATCTTGGACTCACGTCTCTAGGGGCGTCAAAGAATGCGCATTGTGTCTTCTCGCTATCTGGACAAGCAAACCATTCGATACTTGGATTCTGGTGGTGAACGGGGGCTAGAATTGCCTGAGTCGCTGGAGAAAATATTGTGGCAAGCTTATCGCAGGGTGAAGGTCAGTTGGAGATCTTATCTCGAGCGGGCTGCTATCACCGACATGTCCGTTTGGAGGATCGGCCTCGGTAGGGTCAGTATTGTTGGCTGGGCAGAGCGAATGGGCTACATTGTGCTCACCTATGAGTATAGTGCTCGCCACCAGAAGCCCACATACTTAATCCTGGGCGGGTTACGAAAGCTCCAAGATTGGTACGTAGCAAGCCGAACGGCGCCAATACATCGCGCAGAAAACCTCGCGCGATACGCATCTTCCTTGACAAGCCAACAGGCGGGGGCAGATGTCGTTTGATCAGCGAGGTTATGCGTTAGTACGATTCATATACGTGTGCCATTAATATGGCATTTTCTCTGTGGTGGCCGCATTCATCGGGCTTGGGTGACGCTGCCAAGCAAACGCTAACGCGGTCCTTGCCGGTTCCACCGTGGGCCAAACACGTGCACATTGGTACTTGCCACCTGGAAAGGCGGAGAGCGTCGGAAAGACAAATAAGTGTGCGGAAAGGAGTTCAAAAGGCTTCAAGCCATCAGCCGCAGCCACGCGGCCGGGTACTGCTACTGAATATGTACTCCAAAGCAAAAAAAGACTTGGCACGTGATGTGGCTACGAGCCACACCCCATCTTACCATCTGGTACTGAATTCATGTTGCATAGCACGGCGACGAGAAACTGGCAATTTAACGACCGCTTCCGCTAAGCTATCCTCTACCTCTAACACTAGGCTGGCTACGATTACCATCCCGCGTGCAAGACCGAGAGGCGCACATCATCGGCAAGTATGGCGACGAACTAAGTGCCTAACAATAAGGCCATGTCTCAGAGGTGTGCCTCAAATTCTCGTTAGTCGGATCCACATACCCTATATAGAACACTACTGTAAAATACAACACAGGTAAAGGCAGACAAGGGTGCTGTATATGTATATTCATGGAATCGAATACTTAAGATCAGTTACCAGAACCTCCACCACGACTTTGCCTCGGTGTCTTCTCCTATAGCCGCGTCATGCTCCCGGATCACCTTCAGAAACACACTCTCCAGTCCAAGCCTTTCCACCGTATACTCCAGGTCCGAGTCTTCACTGATGCTTCGCTCCCCAGCCTCATTGCCACTGAGCGTATTGAATAATGAAGCTAGCGAGGTTTGCCCGATGGGTACCTCGTACCGTGTCGCGACATCGTCGGCTTTGCGAGAACCCGGGAAGCGGGACATCAAGGCCCTAGCACGAGAAGTCTCGGATGGCGTGCGCGCTGTGAAATGCACTTCATAGGTTGGAAAGTGCGAGACGAGCGAACGGGGAGTCCCAATGGCTGCAAGGATTTATTTAAGATGAAATGTCAGAGCAATAAACAGTAACACGCACCAAGTATGCGCTTAGATAAAATACCAACTTTAGAGGCTAACGCAGATGCCTCCTCCATCGAATGGGTCGTGATTACTACAGCCTTGCCTGAGCTTACGCGCCGAAGTGTCTTCCACATGGCGCGCTTGGTAGCGGGGTCAATACCGGTTGAATACTCGTCGATCAATAGCACACGAGGGTTCCCTATTCGGACACAAAGTTCGACGGACGCCCAACCATCCCTGCATTGAAACTCACCAATAAGTGCCAGCGCGAGACTCAGCTTGCGTGCATTCCCACCGCTCAACTTGCTAGCAAGCCGGTCGCTGTACTGACTCAACGTGGTCGCCTCCATCAGCAATTCTACGTTCTGCTTCAGGTTTTCTCCACGCAAACCCTGTCAAGCACATGAACAAACTTCAATCCCCAATTAGAACGGAACAACTTTACCTTGAGACTCCCATATATCATCATATGCTCCCTCACCGTTAACTGCGAATCCGCAGCCGAAAACTGCGGCGTCACACCCAACGAAACCCTCGCCGCAGCCAGCTCGTCCACAACCGACGCCCCGCTGATCATCACATCACCCCTCGTCGGACGCATGTCACCTCGGATGATGTTAAACGCCGTCGTCTTGCCAGCACCATTCGGGCCCAACATCGCAAATGTCTCGCTGTCCACTCCAAACGACACGTCGTCCACGGCTGTGAACCGCCCAGGGAATGTCTTGGTCACGTTGAGCACACGGAGCGCATCGTTGGAGTCTTTTACGCGCTCGGCTTCAGCTTTGACCTCTGCACCAAATGCACTGTGCTGTGCTGCTGTCCTTTCGGCGTCGCTCTCGGTCGCGACGGCGGAGCGCCAGAATCGAAGCCACTTGGGCAATGGCTTTCCATACTCGATCCACATCAACAGGGCGAATAGGACCAGGATCCAGCCGATGAGATATACAATTGGTCCACCAAACTTGTTGATCCTGGACGGAGAGCTAGGGCTGTAGTTGCCGAGACCGTCACAAAGGATCGAAAATAAGTTGACTGAAACGAATCCGGCTCGGACCTGTAGAAAGGTCGGTCAAGTACCTCTGATAGCTAAACAAAAGTGGGTAACCTACAACGCTAGCGACGGGAGATACCAACGACATTGTATAATCTACATCCAAATAGGCAAACTGAGCGAATGCTTAAGTATTCAATTACTTGACTCACGGACTGTCATAAGTATCTTGCTCGAGTTGGACGGCCGAGCGTAGGTAAGAGTGAGCAGGTACGCAGCTGCATACAACTGCTGAAATGTCAGCTCATACCGTGACCTAAATATCATACGGCACGCACCACAGACATGATAACATTGTACCCTCCCGCAAGCGCAAACCCGGCAAGCGGTGACTTGACTATACGCCAATTCAATCTCAGTATATTTATAAAGCTGGAACCACTCACCAAATGTCGAAACAACATATGAAAACAACGCTCCAGCAATTCCATACAACACAATCACGGCCCACAACGCACCCAATGCATAAAACTGACTCGTTTCCATTCCGAATACCACGATGACGATAGTTGCAATCAACACGATCCATGGCAAGTCAAACAACAGATGACCAAGCCACAGTCCGGCGGGCGTCATCCCATTCGAGAGTTGCATTGCTTGGACAGACGAGCGCCGTTCGGCCGAGACGTAGAGAATGAAGAAAGCAGGCCAGAGTCCCATGGATGCACCGAAGAAACCCTCCCATTTGAGCGCCTCACCCTATCCCAACACAAGTCAGTATATGCGTCAAGCTAAAATCAGATTTGCACTCACAGTTCCAGCAATCCAAGTCATCGACAGATTCTGGAAACTCGTATAAATTTTCAAACCCCTGTCTCCAAGCGCGCGATCCGCAAGTATGTTACTCGCCATATTCACCAAATCCAGTCCAGATGTTGAACCCGGAGACGCTTCCCACGCGATCGTCGCCTGTTGTCCGTCGTTGATCTCCAATCCTCCCAACGACAAATTCCTGTACATTTGTTTCAATGTTTGCTCAAACGTGTTTGCGTCTGGGACAGGTATGTGAGGGATATATCCTTGAGATAAGTTGGAAAGCAAGTCGGGTGGCGAGACAATGGGCGTGTACGCGTCAAATCCTTCTCCATCGTCTTGAAGCGTAGATGAGTGTAACCAAGGAGGGGCGGCAGGGAGATAGAGCTGGGACTGTACCTCACTGTCCCCCTCAAAACCACACGTATCCGTGCGATGTTTCATAAACACGAGCGGAACGCACGCTCCAGCAACAGCAATCACCACCATGAGTGCATACGACAGCCAGGACCGCCTCAGGATCAACGCGCGCTTGTGAAACCCGGTCAGTGCTTGGCGCAACGACGACGTCTTCCGCCCATCCGATAGGGCAAGTGGCCCGTATTCTTCAATTGGCATAGGTGAGGGTACACTGCTGTTCTGATTCTGTACCGCTGCCAACTCGTCCCGTTCTGGTATTTCTCCACCATCTTGACCTCGCCCCATCAGCTCCAAAAATATCGCCTCCATCGTCGTCCCGCGTATATCATAGCTTTCCACCCCCAGTTCATCTCGACTCCCCTCGAGAGCATTGAGTACCCGTCCAACAAGCTGTGGGTCTCTAGAATGTAGCATATATGCGCCAGGTTGGGTGTCGTCTAGGACAGCGAGCGGGGCGTGTGTACGGATCATTGACAAGATCGAGTCGGGCGATGAAGAGGTGGGAGATATATCGGAGCGAGCAACATGTACTACGTAACCATTTCCAAGTTTTGACTTGAGCGCCACCGGGCTTCCCTGTGCAAGCAACTTGCCAGGCGCAGCTAGAATCGCAATATCATCCGCTAACAAATCCGCCTCGTCCAAAAACTACAACACCACCCTTCATCAACACTCAAACTCACTTGAAGAAAAGGAAATGACTCACATGCGTCGTAAACACCACACACCGGTCCTCCCTCACCTTTCCAAGCGCTCTCCAAATAGCCCTTCGACTAAGTGGATCAACTCCGCTCGTCGCTTCGTCTACGAGTACGATCTTGCTCCCTCCTACCAACCCACACGCGAGCTGCAGCCGCCTTTTTTGCCCGCCTGACAGGGTTGAAGCGGGTGCATGCATCTTGGCGTGCAGGTCACAGTCATCAAGCAGTCGTTCGAGCAAGGCAGACGATGTTTCGAGCGGGACGGACAAAGAAGGCAAGAGAGAAGCGTACGGGAGCTTGATATCGCGCCAAAGCCGGACAGTTTGGTAGCAGGTGAGTTCAGGGAAGAGGACATTTCGCTGTGGTACAAAACCCAAACTCCGCAACGCCCTCTTCGGCTTCTCATCCACTTCATCTTCCACCTCCTTTTCATCTCCCTCGGCACCTTCATCGATAGCACCAAACTCGATTACACCCGCACTCGGCCGCTCCAGCCCAGCAACCATCTCGAGTGTCGTACTCTTCCCGCTCCCATTCGCTCCAAGCAACACGAAAATCCCTCGCGCTGGGACAGAAAGGGACAGACCCTTATTGCGATTTGCAAAACGGTTCGGAGTCGGCGCTTATGGACGCTTCCCGAGAAAAAAAAAAGCCCCCGGCTGGTAAATCGACTGTATCTCCCCCGGCACTGATGTTAGAGAGATACAATGTATATAATTGGGATCGCAGCGCAGAGGGGCATCGGATGGTATAGGTATAATGCAGAATGGACAAGAGACAGAGATGCTCACCGTCTGGGATACAAAATATAACTA
>WSTG01001410.1:0-10062 GCA_019616325.1 Ceratobasidium sp. 394 | reverse complement strand
AGTTAGATAGCCCTCGGGCACCTGATACGGCGCATAAAAGAGCTGGTAGTTCAGGTTGCACATCCGGGACAATGCTCCCTGGCAAGACAAGTTTGCGAACCAGCTTCTGGGATGTTCCCGCTTCGGCAAGGGTGGCTGTATGCGGAGATCGCGGTCGTTTCAACCCCGTGCTTTGTTGATTCGACACAGAAGATCGCGCAACATCGTCAAGAGATGGGGATTCCACAGAGGTCTCGGCGCTAAGAATCGTAGCCTCTGCTTTAACTTTGAGGTTTTCGATTATAGGCCTGATCTTGAGGAACAAGTTGTACACTTCTTGGTCGCTCATGCGTTTGTACTTGTCTTTTGCAACCTCCCGGCTCATGGAGGGATCGCTTGCGATGTACCAGGTAATGAGCGGCCCCTCAGCAATCTGTCGAACACGGGCGAGCATCTCCGGCGATATCGCATTGGCATCCTTGATGGACTGGGAAGGCTCGGAGTCTCGTAATGGTAACAATAAGGAACACTCACCTCGTGAAGCATAGACATCGGGGATGTTTCGGTCTGGTCGTCATTCGCACTGGTCGTTGGTTTTAACATCGAATCAACGGATGAGGTTTCAGCCTCGCCATTTGCCATCTCGAAGTCCTCGGCTGGTAGTTGCTACAATACCACGACGAAGTTCGTAAGCCACCGCCAATAAGCGTGTGTGCGACTCACTATGCCCACTTCGACAATCGAAGAACCACGAGCCACCCTATCTACATCCATATCACGCGACTCATTCCCTACATTTTGAATACCATTTGACGAATAACCAATCGCTGAGCCGGCATTAGAGATAGTGCCGCTGGCGGGTGCGGGGGTACCCTCAAAAAGTTGGCTCGGTGCAAGCGCTGATATTGCCGGGGGTTGGTTCCCCGATGGAGCGCGGGGTAAACCAGATGGTGGGGATGTGGCTAGAGGTTTTGGCTGATTAGACGGGCCAGCTTGCGGCTGGGCCGAACTTGGCTCGGGTTGCTCTTCTTCGTCGCTGTCCTCAATATTGATGATATCATTAGACGCTGCAACCGGAGCGGTTCCCGCCAGAGGCTCAGATACTGAAGAACCATCATCCGAAAGCTCCTCGATGTCAATAATTTCTGCCGCTAGCAACGATTCACGGCGCTCTAGCTTGCTCATGGGCTTCGGAAGGGGCGGAGGCGGAGGTGAAGCGCTTAGAAGAGCCCCGGGAGATCGCGCTTCCTCTTTGGGAATGATAGGTGGGGTCGATACCAGCTGAGGTTGAGCAGGAATTTGCCCGCTGGCGTTTTCGATGGTAGGTGTTGGGCTTTGTGTTATCACGCGTCCCTCCAGAAACTGACCACCCGCAAGGGAAGCGACAGGGGGTTCAGACGATTGTGTTAGTTGCAGATTGGTATGTTGGCTCGTCGCAGGCACAGACGCAGGAATAGCCCCTATTTCCGTTGCAAGACCGCCCTCTGGTTGTACATTTCCATGTGCCGAGTCCACCGGATCGTCCTTGTTAGCTGTACCAGCATCCCATTCGGAGCGATCAAGAGCTTCCAGTTCATCCCAAGTTATCCCCCAGGGCAAGTCTGGTTCGGCAGTCCCCACATCCACAGGAGAGATCGTAGCACTTGCTGCTTCCACCGGTACGGACGGCGCAGAAGGAATCGAAATGGTTGGACCTGTAGGCGCCGCTGATGAGAACTGCTGGACATTTCGAGGCACATAGCTTGAAGAATTTTGTTGCATCGGCGGTTGGGTCCATTGTATTTGTGGAGCTGGGTTTGCATTCGGGAGCGGACGAATAAAGGATGATTGGGGCACGGGATGCTGGATGGGGACCATGCTGCCGGCCGGGAGTGTGTGAGCGTGCGTCCGCTGAGGCTGGACCGAGACAGGGGGCTGCTGCGTTGGACGCATTGGCAAGCTATGGTTCCCGGACATTGATCTAGAATGAGTGGGTGCCTGAGTACTAGGAGCAGGTTGGATTGTGTGAGTTGAGGTGACTGGAGAGACTGGTTGGGACAAAGACTGGCGTATTTTTTTCTGGACCGAATTGAGTCGAATTTGAAAAGTATGGAGGCCATCGTACAACACTCTCCCTCGCTCTGTAGCGACTTTCATTGATAACATCCAAAACACTGGATTATCACTACTCACCGAGATATTCTTGGTCCGCTTTGGTGGTATACAGAGCCTGACGCTCTGGAGAGAAGGCGGTATCGATTAGTCGTATATAATCAAGCCTTGATCGGCCTGGTTGTCAGTGGAATTGAACCTCGATTCCAAACAATGGTGGCTTACAGGATGTTTACAAAGTCGTTATCGGAAACTTTTATCATGCCAGGGCCGTTCGGTCCGTTCCGTACTCGATCCACTTCACTAACCGAGTCAAATGCATACTTCAAGTCCACAGAATGTGAGTTGACCGGACCAATAACGCGACGTTACTCACCTCCAACAGACAAACGATTTCTGGTCGAGCCTGATCATAATAGGCTCGGACATCTTGAACCCACATAGTTAGATGCCCAATGGTTTTTCTCCATTCTTGCACACGTCGTACAAGGCTAGCTTGGTCGCCTTGAGTGGTCCACGCGCGAGCTCTTAAATCGTTGATGGTCGCGCGAAATGATCTAAACGTGGATAGGTTTGCCTCGTAAACTTGGCCTGAATTAGATGAGCCCGGCATTATTGGTTATCCAGTATCTATGAGAGCATCGAGTCCCAGACCGCGTGTAGTGTAGCGAAGCGAGTTGACAGAGCTTACCAGTGGCGAGGCGTTGCAAGTTCAATTTGGGTTGTGGCAAGAACGTGGCGGTTACATAACAATGGTACTAGTACACAACAAGTGCAAATATATAATACACCCGAAAAAAGCGTTAACGAACACACAACATCCAAAGAAGATATGTATACAGTCCATCCTGCGTAGGTCTGCTATAATCCGTAGTTCCTCCACTTCATCCTATAGATATTGAAGTATTTATCTTGCACCGAGGCCGACTGTTTGGGCAACACGACTCACGTTTATGCCTGATAGATACTGACCAGCTGCTGAACGCATTTGTTGAGCTTCTGACTCGTCTTCTTCTCTTGAATATACTCTTGTGTTAACGCTTCAACCTGTTCCATCTTCTGCCAGTCTTCCAACGCAACCGCCTGAACAAAATCCTCGTCCCCTTTTGCATCGATGAGGCGCGTCCCAGCGTTGAACCTATCATTATATTCAGTATACAACTCTTAGACCGCTAGGATAAACTAACCTAAAGTAGACATCGGTTTGCCTCGAGAAATACTGCTCCATCTCCCAGTGAGCCTTTTCCGAACTGAGCGCCACAGCTTTGAAGGCGTCATATGCTGGGTACATCGCGCGTCGGACATCGTTGACTGCGACGTTCTTATCACGACCGGTCCCGATACTGATGAAGCATCCGATAGGGTGATTCGGTCCAAAGACGTCTCGCGCTTCGTTGAGTAGTTCCTTGGAAGGGTTGTTGTATCCGAGTCCGCCGTCGATATACATCGCGAGCTGGCCGCGCTCGTCCATGAGTTCGATTGGCGGGAAATACGACTACAACATATTCAGCTGGTTCGCTTAGATCGTAAAAAGGCTGTACTTACCGGAGCAGCCGAAGTGGCCCTGCCTGCCTCCCTGCATTACGGATAACCAACTAGAATCAGCTTATGCGCCGGGAGCCCAAATTAGTATAAAATAGCACCATATTTCACATGTATCCGCGGGGGAAGTCCGAGTTGGATATGTTCGAATCCGTCGAGCCGACTGGTTGTTCACATTCCGTTTCTTCACAGCCACGACAAACCTATGAATAAACCCGTTCAGCATAGTTCTTAAATGGCCAGTTCCAGATACACTCACACTCGGGTACACTTCGCGTGGTGGTCCGCCATCCTCGTGTTATTAGGGGAAGTCTTTGCGACCACGCTCTTGATCGCCTCTTCAAGATTGACAGGGCTAAACCGGTTTTCCCCAGAGGCAAAACTACCCAGCTGAATGGCTTTGTTCCGCTTGAATATCTTCTTAGCGAGACGGTGGTACTGCTTGATGCAGTCATCAACAGACATACGAAGACGCTGGATAATCTTAGTTAGCCACATCCGTGACATTGGTCCTCCAACACGTACCCCTAGCATAATCGCAATAAGGCCTGCGCCCAGAGCCATAAGGACCAGTATCGATACGTAAAGTAATAGAATGGGACTTGCCTCCGGTGCTCGTGCCAGCAATAAGATCAAAATACTCACATGGCCGGGCTCCAGGACTAATACGATCCATGATAGCTTTCAGAATGCGGAGACTACTGACCCCTCGCACGCCTCCACCATCTCAAAAGCGATGGTTCGTCAGCCAGTAACCTTGCCTAAGATAGAAAATCATTACCTAAAGATAGCAAGCGAAGGGGACGGAGTGGAACGCCTTCAGAACGGAAATAAGCGCCGGTAGCATACATGTATCCCTGGGGTAACGACTCCAAACTCAAAAGAGGTGCTTGAGGCGATGAGTTTGGAAGCAGAGGAAAGGAATAAGCATGGGGACCTGGAAAAGAGGCTTCCGAGAGGTTCGGAGTAGATACACGACCAATAAAATTGACGTTGAGTAAGGCCGTCGCCCCAGTTTGCAAGTACGCAGGCCCCGTTTGGGCACGCATCGGAGGACGTTGAGGTGCGGTGGGCTGAGCGCCTGATTGAGCATGCTTTCGTCTATTGGAAGAGGGCATAGGTGGCATAGGTGGCACAGGAGAAAGTTTGGATGGAGGTGCGACATCCTCAGCGTCACCGACGGTTGCTCCGGTCGAACTAACAGTGATGTTCCTAGATAGCCTCGAGACAACCGCGCTGGGTAAACTCTTCAGTTGGAGTCGTGTCCGAGTAGGCGGGGCTACCTCTGGCCGAGGCGGGCTTGGCTCCTCGCCCCCAATTCGTCCAGGTTCGCGCCTCTCCCTTTCCCGTCGGAACTTGTACAATCTTCTCCGTTGATCGCGAAGGTTATCCAGAGACGCATGCTTCGGCAAATTGACCGCACTTGGGCTCGTAGTACGGGTACGATCGTTGTTCACGACGACCCAAGCATTGCTAGACGGGGTAGGCATGATCTCCTCCGGGAGTCGAGACAAGGTGAGGCAGAGTGTGGCCTACAGTCTGCTTGGCGGTCGGCACTGAATTCGACGAGGGCAGGACATACAAAGGAAATTTGGATATCTCGAGCCGCCGCCGTGCCACCTTTGAGCGACTCCAAGGCAGTGCTTGCGTCGATGGTGGTTGATGGGCTATGCCGGTTGCCGGAGCGCCTCCAATAAATGATCGTCTCGAGATCCTGTGTCAGGTTACCGGAGCCCAGTTTCGCCGAAATAGGCCTAGTGGGCTCGGGACCTGCAATAGCGAATCGCCAGAGTAAGCAACACTGTATCGTAAAGCCAAGACATTGGTTGATAGCGAAAAGTGAAGGAACACTAATTTTTAATTATTTGATCGAGCTACTGGCGGGGTTGGTACTATACAGTATCTCCGCTCACTGAAACACAATTCCTTCCTATAGGTAAAGACCTCGTTTTATACTATCTAAATCTCTGCTATACTTGTATACTGTGTACCCACGAGGTCAGGAGGCCCGTAGAGCAGCGTTTTGAGTGCCAAAGGCAACGCAATTCCGAACAAAAAGAAATGTTATTTTACAGGGAGGCTTAATTACATAGTTTGCACTCTGGCAAAGTCATGTAGGCAAGTTGACATCGGGCCCCGGTCATCGGGGGGTCTCGGTCGCAAAGGGGGTTTTATTTACTTAATTTCTTCTTTTTCTCCTGTTCTTTTTTTTTTTTTTTTGGGGGGGGGGGGACTCTGGGAAAAATCGAGCTCAAGCATTGTCTAAATCGTATGATTGATATTACAGCGGTCCCCACCTACGTGATACAGGGTATATGCTCTCTGCGGGTTGCTTGCCATTTACAAATTCACAGATTTGCACAGACTCCAAGGGGGATTGCGGTTTCCCCCAAGGAAAATCCTGGCCAAACTCGATGATTTAGGTAATGTTTGAACGCTAACTGCCTTCGTTCACTTTCATTTGACAACACTAGCATCTTCAGCCCCACGCCAGAGGCTACCCCCCCCCCGCCCCTATTCTATTTCTGGGGCGCCAAGCCAAAAGTCTGCCGATCTATGGGGATAGGGGCGTGAACTGTGTTGGTGGACCTTCGCCAAGAGTTTAGGGCAGGTGACTTGGAGTGGTCGGAGGCTTATGCGATAGGAGCTGGGCCAGAGTTCAGGAGTATAAAGGAAGCCTCAAGGAGGGGGAAATCCTCGCTCGACCACCACCTCGTACTCTTACTTCCCGTCTCCCGCCGAGCCTTTGACGACTACATCCTACTGCTATCATTGCTATGCGCTCACCCCCTACAAGCCCTCGGCGTGCTCACGAGCCATCCTAGGTGGGTGGGCCGACAGTCTCGTGTTCATTACTATCGCGGCTGACTAGTATCTTCGCAGACTCGAGCGTTCTCCTAATCTACCCCAATACAATACCGTGGACGCTTACGCTGGCGCTCAATGGTAAGGCAGCTCTGCTGATTCGAATCGTCTGTTAACCCCTGGACTACTCGGCGACAGCGAGCACCTGACTGAAATCCATATCCTCTAACGCTTTACCTATCCACCACCTCGGAGCATAGGATGCTTTTTACTGCCATGGTTGGTTTTCATTCAGTTTCGTAAACATGTCTCGTACTAGGCTGGTATATCACTTCTTAGATTCGGCTACATCCTATTCGACCCCCAAAACGAAACGAACCACGAAACACCTCAAATCAAAACCGGCTGAAAACAAAAATACTGCAAATTAAAACTACTCTCGTCTCAATTCATTGTCTACTTTCTTATTTCTCTGCACTATTATCTTTCTAGTCGCGTTTCTACTTCTATCTCTCACACGCGGACGCTGGCCCGAACCCGGATCGATCGGTATGTCCTTCGCCTTGCCCGCTGGTTCTTAACCCTAACTTGACTTTCCAGCACTCGCCTCCACCTGTGCACCGCTCGCCTGTAACCCGATCGTCGGTCTCTGGTCTGCCCGCATCCTGCGCTGCGCACGTACACAACATGCTCAGCTGCCCGCCGTGATCAGTGCAACCCGGACCGACGACTCGGCTTGGACAAAACGTCGCACCAGACCCGGCCAATCAGCACGTACCTTGCTCGAACCCGACCGACGCTGGGATGCCCTCTGTGCGCCCGGTAGGACGGTGTTTCGGGCTCGGGGGTGCGGTCGGTGTGTCTAGTCGGCGCCGAGCGGGAGTCCAAGTCGACCAGTTATAACCGCATATGGGTCATGCGTTCACGTTGTGGGCTGCACTGAAGTGACCTGCGGCAGGCTGGTAACATCGACTGGACGAGCCTGTGGATGGATCGAGGTCTCGCCGAGCATTAGATCTGTGCGAGGTTGTCATGCGTCTGCCTGCACAAATGGGCGGGCTGCACTGAAATGACGAGCGAGAACCAGAGGAGGAGGGCAAAGCCGACGCGCCAGACACCGGTCCGCACTCTGCAAAAGGTAAGTAGATGACGCTCTTGCTCCTCCGTGTTAACAAGTGTTCTCGCAGTACTTGACTGTAACTACAAAACCCAAATAATGTGCGGAGGCGGACCGTTTCAGATACCCTGGTCGCTGTGTATTGGCTTGATATGTCCATAATAAAATCCCTATAAACCACCTTTCCCGTCGCTGAAAAAAGCTGCCTTTCCGCAAGCCCCGTGTGGCGCTTTGAGCAACGCTGTACGGAAGTTGACAACCATGCAGTGCCACTATATGCGTGCGCGCTCTTACAGTCAACCCGCTCGCAGACCCACACCCCTATTTGGTGCTTTACGGACGTGCTTGAAGTCATAAGAATCATCATTTTACCATTTTCATCAGCGAGGCAGGGTTTTTTGCCCCTCGGCTCATGTGTCGCCTGGAGGAAAGCCCTGATTCGTCAGGAAAGAAACGTGCGCTACGAAACACGTGAGGTGCAGCGATATTGGGCGAACCACGTTTGATCCCCCACACTTGCCAACTACTACCACCATGCGCATACAATCCATCACTATATAATGCATTCCGTTCGCCATATGCTACTCGATAGCGCCTTCCCCTAGGAGACTATACGCTCGCTAGCTAAACCGCCTAAACAGCTTGTTATGCGACTTGCAAACCAGATATCTTATCCAACCTTTATCAATACTCTCACTTGGTGTCCAGTGTCTAGCGCATGGAACGATATTGCACAGTTATGCTGAATGTTTCTACCCCGGTCATCGGCTTTAACCTTCAAGACCAACAAACCACGGCGACCACGCCCTGCACGTGCGTTCTTGAGCGGGTTGCCCCGCGGTCAAGTCATGTTCCACGCCCGACATGTCTCCTCACTAATTTCGCGGGAGGTATAAAAGTCAAAGATATCTCGCCCCCGGAATGCACATCCCGTCCAGTCCAGCCATGCGTATCTCCTTGCTCGCCACTATACTCGGTTCTCTCGCCCTGCAATCCGCTGTTGGTGAGAGCAAACCCATACGCGAGACCAACATTCTTATGTGAGCTTCTCGATTTCTGTATCATTTCTTCACACTCACTGCCATGGTGCTTGATATAGAGGCAACGACGATGGCTGGGCCGAGGCAAACGTCCGTGCTTTCTACCTGACGCTTAAAGCGGGGGAATACAATGTCCATCCACCTCTTGATGTGAAACGCTTCAACTTACCATCCTACGACTTCCAGGTTGTACTCTCCGCCCCTGTGCGAGATCAGTCTGGAACAGGCTCTTCGAACGCGCCGGCTTACAACCTCACATCGCCAGGTCAATATGACACCGTCCCGATCGGTGCACCCGCCCAAGGTGCGGATAAAACAGACCGTAAGCTTGTCTTGTTGCCTGGGGATGAGCGGAACGCTAATGGAGTGCACGCTTCAGCGATGGTGAACTATGTAAACAGTTACCCCGTTACTGCGATCGAGTATGGAATCAAGGTGAGCAAAACGCACACACACACGACCTTGTTGGAACTCGAATTCTCATGCACTTGTATATTAGGAACTCTCTCCAATGTTCTTCCATGGTAAACCGGATCTCATAGTATCTGGTCCGAATGTTGGATGTGAGTCGAAGGAACGGCACTAAACCCCAATGCTAATACATGTCCACTCCAAAGATAACCTCGACAGCAGTGTCAAGATTTCTGGTACTGTGTAAGTTCTCAACAGGTCGCATGCTTGACATATTCTGAGGATACAATAACAGCGGTGTTGCGACCGACGCGGTCTATCACGGCTTCCCTGCCATTGCATTCAGTGCCGGTCTGTTTGATACGTAAGCAGCGATCCGTGCACTTCAATCAACCTTTACCAGATATCAACCTCTTTATAGCCCCAGGCCGTACACCGTGCTCCAGCCCGGGGATAAATCCTTCGTATATGCGCAAGTTGCTCAAAGACTTGTTACCGCTTTGACCTCAGCCCCCGAACCGTGGCTGCCGACTGGTGTCGTGAGTACCTTTTTGTTATTTTGTTATATAGAATCAGGCTGACTTGCGCCGTGGTAGGGACTTGTGAGTATCCGATCTGGTTCGTACAAACATGCGATTATATTAGGGTTTAGAACGTCAACATCCCGTCCGTCTCTGACACCTGCAAACAAGCCAGCGACTTTAATTTCATCCTGACTCGTTTATACTGGGCGTCAGATTCCAACGCAAGTCATTCCTCTCTCTCTCACGCATAATCCATCACACACCGCGGTTGCACAGGACGTCGTGACGTGCAACAATGGTGGTCGTCTCAACAACGAGGCGTCGGCGATCGGTAAATCCAAATGCTATGTGACCGTGTCGGTCTTTGACGGCAGCAACAAAGGAGACGCGAACAAGGAGCAGCAGGTACGCCGGAGCCGGGTTTTCCCCGATAGCCAGCGTTGCTAAAAACTATTTGGTTTGCTCAGGCCGCTGTCCTTGCCAGTCTATCTTCGCTCTTGGTGTGTGCCGATCACCTTGCTCCTGCAAGGTCACTCCCCCCCTCTGAAATGAG
>WSTG01001409.1:0-10066 GCA_019616325.1 Ceratobasidium sp. 394 | reverse complement strand
GGGGGTTCGGGCGCAACAAACGAGGAGGCCGGAAGAGTTTCTGGCAGAACAGACGCACGGCACGAGTAAGGTGGTGGGGGAGTGTTCGCGCTCTCGGGGGCAGTACTCGTCCTTTGGGGCTCATCAACATACTCGTAGTCGTAAGAGTTGGATAAACTCGTTCCAGAGCGATACGTCTGCATGCTTTTCCTGGAAGCTGCGGAAGAGATGGATGCTTGGCGCATACTATCCCGAGCATCCACATAGAGCGCGGCAGTGTGTCTCGGGGACTGGCCGTACAGACCGAAAAAGTTGGGCGAAGAGGGAGACATCATGGTCGAATTGGATCAGGTAAAGAGAGAGACGATTATAAAGATTGGACGTGAGGGTTAAGGATAGGGGGGTCGTAAGATGGCGGTCCTCGAGGAGGTGTGGATGTGAAGGGTACATGATGCGGGTTTAAGTAGCACGGGTGTCGCAGTTGTTGATGCGTATTGGCGTCCGACGTTTGACACCGACATAGGAGCGGAGTGTTACAATGTCCGAAGGCACGACCTAGCAAACACCGAGCCTCGCTGTTTGGGGAAACAAGGGAGAGTTAGCCGCCGGGCGGTAAGTATCAGCCTCCATTTATTTGAAATTATCCGGCTCCGTCTTCAACGACCATAACCGCCTGATGAGGCATGGACTTTCTCCGAGGGCACAACAAGGAAATCGCGGAAGACATATCTATCTCTCTTAGAGACAGGGATGCCTGGAAGTATGGAAGGCTTAAACACCTTGGGCTACAAGGAGAGCTGGCTGTGATTGCATCGGATGTTGTTGGTGGTCTGCTCGCTGCTGGCAAGTCCATGAATTATCATAATATAAACTGACTGACCGAAATCAGCCACCGATAGGGGATATGTATATATTTTTGGGTCGGTGCCAGCGACACATTGCGTTCGTCTTCAGGGAACCGCGGTAGACGCAGGCGTCAAACATTTGGGATTCTCGATGTCTGGAACTCGGCTTGTCGCATGCGGTAGGTGTTTTCTGACTTAACAGATGTTTATACTAACTTTGATAATAGACACAAGAAACAAATTGCATATTTGGTCGTTATCATCCTCTGGCCCGCCTATACTGGAAGGTTCGGTTCACATTGGAGATGTTGTAAAGTAACCACTGTTCGCCCCCGGTATAGGTATTTCCACTGATGCAAATTTCCAGCTGCATGGCTACCTCTTTGTACCATTCACACGTTCGTGCAAACGTTTCTTGGCCCTAACGTAAATTCATCACGTTATACCGTCAGGCTTTCCTGGGTCTCAAGTCTGGTCGAACTTTTACCTTTGATGTCGACCGAACTCAACTCTCCCCTTATACTATCCCAAACGCCTGGCAAAGACACGAGTCTGTGTTGCGCCGATCGGGTGTCATGCCCACTTCACCTGCCTCTCCTTCTTTCGACACCTTGCCTGCTCCTATGGTGATTGATCTAGCTATACATCCTAGGGATCTCAACCTTCTGCTTATTGGGTACGAGCGGGGAATCGTCGTTTGGAATATCACGGATCAGAAGGCTTCAAGTCACTACGCCTTGTCATTACTTCCTGGAGCACCCGGAGCCATGCTGCAGCCTGACAAGTCCCCGTCGTTGATGGAAGAACGGAATCCCCCTCCAACTTGTGTCGCATGGCACCCTGACGGTAGACTTTTTGCTGCTGGTATGTTCGTTTTTGTGCTTTCATATTCGATTTCATTTTTTTAAACTTTGATTGGTAGGCCACATGGACGGGTGCATCTCGTTCTGGTCCGTCGAAGAGGAAGATAAACCGCTTGATGTCCGCACTGTTGATCGCGCTGGAGTCCATAAGGTTGATTTTGAGGCCTTTGCTGCTGCAGCTGCTCTCCCCTATTCGAGCGATCTTCACGCTCCAACGCACGAGCCGATTTATAAACTTGTCTGGACCCCGAAGCGGCTTGCCTCTGATACCATAGCCACAAAGGGGTCTTATCTCACAGTGCTTGGCGGGCTGCAACCATCAACTCCGCCTGGTCTGCCTTGTCTCTACTTCCCACCTTTCGTTGCTCCCGCAAATACTAGTATCACCGCCGAGGGCCTCGATTCGAATCCTGCTCTTCGTGATGCGTTGATCGCAAGTGTAACACCGACCGCCTATGCCGAAATCCTCACCAACCCCAAGTTTACAGTCGAAGACATCCTTATCGTACCAGAATACAATCAAATGCTGGTGACGAAATCCTTACGGGATGGGAGCCGAATTATCCAGGTTGAACAGCATCCACCCTCTACGTTTGTCGAGACAGTTGGGTCCCTTTGCACCGTTCCTACGGGCGAGGTTGGCTTAGATGCGTCAACTTCGAAGCTATCGCAAGCGGTTCTAGATGCGCGACCTATAATCGGAGTGCCAGGTCCTAGCAGGTTACCAGTTGAAATGATGATGACCGATATGGTTCAAGCAAAGCTCCAAGTTGTGTCAAAGGCTGGGTTAGGCTTACTCGTACGAGAAACCGTGGAGAAAACTTTTGGGGGAGACGACAAGATAGCGAAAGAGGCCGAGCGTGATAGATTGAGCTGGTTGAGGGCCGGAGAAGCGTTCCCAAACGTTGAGGGGCAAAGGAAAGCGGCCAAGGTGTGTACTCCTTATTTTTATTACATTTTGTTTTGCCCAACTCCCGCTCAAAATCCCGTTAGTTCGAGCCGAACCGAGTTATCGTCGCGACTCATGCAGACAACATCATCAGATTTTATGATTCAAGCTCTCAGTTAGTCCTAAACCCTACTCCACTCCGCTTCGAACACCCCCAGCCACTGCCCAACTTGGATATCGATCCCCATTGGACACTCTCCCATCCACTTTTATCGCGGTTCCGACGACCAGATGGTCACGTGCGCTCTGTGCATTTCGCTTCGACCGCGCTCGAATGCGTGGTTGTCCTTGGACAAGGCTGGGTACTGGTGTACAAATTTGCAAAGAGTGGAACCCCTGTCCCATTCGAAGCCAGGCCGGCTGACGACGGATTGGTGGACTTGGGCCCGATGAGCTTCGACGATGAGGAGAAGTTTAGGCCGGTCTGCGCACTCGGAGAGGACAAGCGGGGCGAGGTGACATGTGCTGCGCTCAGCGATGTTGGTAAGTGGAAGTATGCATGACGAAAGCGACCCCACAAAACGTCACTTGACAGGATTCTTGGCGGTTGCGTATGAGGATTGCTCGATTGTGATTATCGATTTACGAGGTCCGGGCGTTATGCTGCGTTACGAACCTCATATTGAGCAGGGGAGAAAGTCGGCGCAAGATGGGCCAGTGAGGGTTTTCAGGTGGGCTCAGTGCTCTCTGTCCGAAGGTACGCCCTCGAGCACTATGATATCGATTTGAGTTCAAGGACCAATCATTACCATAGATCAGCCATTCGATCTTCATCTCCTATGTACCACCGACTCGGGCCTCACTCGAATATTCACCCTCTCTCCGCCTGCAGGGCGAAATCCAAACTGGTCAGCTCGGAGTCAACCGAAAATCATCAAGCATTCCTCGCTTTCAAGGCCGATCTTTAGCTCGGTTATCGACACAGCCTCTGGGCGCGCGTGCGACCCAAACACAACAGGCCTTGACCGAATTATGGGTGGGGATGATGGGGCACGATGGGATCCTTGCATTTGGGTCGCTGCGAGTCAAAACAGACTGAGAACCTACGCAGGAGTTTTGGGAAGGGAGATTGCGGGCGTTGAGCGAAAGGGTGGAAAAGAAGTAGTCTGCATTGATGTCGTTGAGGTGCAAGGTGCGTGTATCTATTGGATTTTGTCGGTTCGAAGAAATCATAAACGTATTTGCAGGAGAGGCGGTAGTTGTAGTGCTTGAATACGACGGCGAAGCCGCAATATACTCACTTCCTCGCCTCGACAAACTGAGTACGTTCTCGGTCGGGTGAGTGGCTACCCTTCTAGGGTGGCGCATATACTTACATGTGGTACAGGTATCCGATCCGTCATGCCAGCTCAGACTCTCATGGCGACTTTTTAACAATATCCGACCATAAAACGATCGAACTTTCGACGATAATGAACTTCAGCCGAGCCCAATCGCCCTTGGTGGATTTCAGTACGCCGGCACCTGTGACGCGTGACAGGCCCGATCCTGTCGAAGCTGCGGGTATCGTAGCGTGGCTGTGGACCGCGAGGACGAAGACTGGAGCTGAAATCGATACAATTTGTGAGTAGAACCTCCGTTTTATAGGCCCAGATGCACTAAGCACACTGATCCCAAGTGGCCGGCCCAGAACGTCCACCACCTAAAGCGAGGAAACCCAAGTACGTGCCTGCGGAAAAGGCAGCCGCCGAGCCGATCACTTCGGTCAGGGCTTCGTCGAGCACAGCACGCGCTGCAAACGCGACAGGCCGAGACGACATTTATTCTAGGTTAACTGCGGCGGTCTCGCAACGAGGGTAAATAACTTTTCCTGCGTTGATGTGCACATACTGAGGCAGTGTGTGTCAGGGATATGCTTTCCGGTTTGGAGGAACGGTTCGGACACTTGGAGACTGCCAGTAGAGATATGGCCACTCAGGTGCGTTCGTATTACACAGCGAATTGGCCAACTAGCTAATAAGCACGCTACCTTGCCAAGGCAAAACGACTGGCGGCACAGCAAAGTGCGAGACGCTGGCTTGGTCTATGAATCGAGGCGATCGCCAATGGTGGTTATGATAACTACTGTATTGTTTACAAGTTGCTCAAGCTTAATATTAATGCACTAAATACGAATTGACCCTTAGAATAAGAACCTTACTTCAGTCGAACGCGGCACTTAGCCCCTTGGCGCTTTCCATGAGGAAGGTACTGCGAGCCCTGTCTTCAATGAGTCTTTGGTGTAACTAATTCGTCAAAGCCTACCGATCGTGCATATACCCATCATTAGAGATAGCAAGCCACCACACGTTGGCAGAATTATCACCAGAAGCTTGCCAGAAGCGGTGATTTTCTCCTTCCCATAAGGTAGGCTAGGCGGCGCTTGCCTTCTTGGCCAGATCAACAAGAACCAAAGGTTGTCGCCCCACGCGGTGTGCGTTACAGTAGTCACATCCAGATCAACATTCGGAAGATCGTCACCGAATCAGAAAACAACCCGCTGAACACGCTGTGTTGAATGGCTCGTGATGAGTGTTATTGTATACCTCGTTCACGCGAAACCAAATCCTCCCTGGTACCCTTTACGGGCAGACAACCCCACGGTCATTTATCTCCGTTTTAATACCAATGCCTCGGTCTACGGCGCCTGGGCAGCGCTAGCCATGAATTACCGCCATCGAGACCAAACTGAAGCTAATTCGAAGCCGCTAGACGACCCAGCTCTAATGCATAATGAACTCATTCTTCAGGCTTGCCAAGCCAAAATACGGCGTGTTGTAGCTGTGCTGTCTGGGCAAAGGAACTATGGCCGATCAAAGATACTTCGGGTACGTCCCTCGAGTCAAAACTCCAGTGGATAGGGCTAGATTGCCTAACCAAGGCGATCTATACTGTTTAAATGTTGGAGGGGCGTTGAGAAATCGGACAAAACAGGTTTAGAACACATTGCTTTGCCATGGGTGGTTGCCCATGAGGGAGATGGAAACGAAAATATTGCTAATTCTTTGGAACTGCCGCCAGATATCGTCAACGCATCCAAGAGAGGTTTTTATAAAACATTCTCGTACATTGAATATGCTGAAACACTGCTCAAGAACGTAGTCATAAGGCGCTTCGCAATACAACTTCTCGGGCTCGGCCACATCACTCGAACTTCTTGAAAGACCGAGATTTCTGTTTGACCCCTGAACAAGGTCGTGCAACGTGCGACCCACGAAATTTCGGCATTCTAGTGGCCTGCCTCCTGACCCTGGTGTCGAGTCTATATAATTCGTCGATAGACTATCCCTCTTTGCTATTACCAGACTCTGCCCACTATGAACTCCTCCCTCTCCATTCTCGGCGACCAACACGCTGATATTCTGACTACCATTGTTGACAACCGGGCTTTGCTTGGTACGACCGCAGCTCTCGGTGCTGCGTTTCTCTGGTATTTCGCAACGTCAAACGACAAACAGATCAAGAAGATCAGGGGTTGGCCTATTGTTGGACAATGGGCGTTTTTCACCAAGTGAGATATATTCGTTGGCGCATATAGCGACTCTGCTGACTCTTCCTCGCCTCGACTACAAAGACGTTATGGTAACACCTGTGTAATCTGCTTGCTGGATCAAACTTACCAACAATTATGTAGACTTTCTAAATTCAGGCTTCCAAAGGCTCCCTTCCGAGTCGCTTTTTGGCTTCAATATACTCGAGGTTTGTTGGTTATCTAAAGGTTCCTCTTAGCTTCTAACATATCTTAAACATAGCATAACGTCGTTGCTATGAGAGGCGAAAGTGCCCGCAAGACGTTCTTCGACCGTCGAGACCTGAATTTCACCGAAGGGTACGTCGCTAAGTCTGGCTGCCTTGAAATTTCCTGCTCCTAACTGGCATATTTCAGCTATCGTCTCTTATTTGGTGGTGTAAGCTACCTATCTGCTACGAGGTGCGCTAAAAAAGCTTACGCACGAGTATAGGTCCCTCTAGTTGAGGACATCGTTGAAGACGCGTTCGAAAAAAGCGAGAAGGAGCGAGCGTCAGATTTTATTCGACGCCTCACTTTATTGCTTCGCCCAGATCGATTAACTTCAGGTATGCTACTAATCCAAGGCCACAAAATCATATATTAAGTCCTGACCATTCATAGTGCACCCGCAGATCATGGCTGACCTCGAGCGCAACATGGTCAAGTGGGGCACTAGCGGCAAGTTTGATCCTTTCAACGACATATACTCTATTGTCTTCCAAGCTACTATACGTACTATCGGCTGTAGGGAAATTGCAGACTCGGTAGAGAGCTGCAAGAAGCTCGAGGACTTGTATTGGCACATTGAAAAACGCTCTACGCCGACGAGTCTCCTTCTCCCATGGTTTCCCTCACCGGCGCGTAAGATGAAAATGGCAGCTACAACTGAAATGTGAGTCACAGGCAAAGCCTCGAAATCGAGCTGATTTATATTATTTCTTAATAGGTATATGTGGCTCGATAGTATTATCAAGGCACGCCAGAATGAGAATTGGCGGGAAAATGATGCGCTGCAGGATATGCTCGATTCTGGAGAATCAACTCCGACTATCGTTCAGGTAGATTATGCCAACGCTACTCGACGATAACGCTTATAATCATGCCAAACACACAGACTGTCATGGGCGCACTGTTCGCTGGAATTGTCAACAGTGGCTTGATGGCCGCCTGGGTCTTTATCCTCCTCGATCAAGAACCAGAGTGGCGGGTCAAGGTTATTCAAGAGCTCAAGTCTTTGCTCAACAAGTACGCTCCTTCTTCGGGAGGCTATGCGTCAGCAGCCGAGCGATTCTCGGACGTCTCGCTGGAAGCGTGGGAAAACGAAATGCCTATCCTTGAGGTCGGTGGTGCATTGAGGTTTCAGTTTGAGGATCATCTGACGGCGTCTCTTAGGACTGTTTGCGCGAGACCATTCGGTATGCATTGATTTCTCTCTTGAAGGCCACATGGCTCAATGATTTAATTTAATTTTGTCTGGCGCGGCTTTGCGACGTGTAACCCAGGGAGACTTGGAGTTTGAGGGAAAGACCATCCCGGTTGAATCACGTGATTTATTCGAGTCTAATCATTTTCCGTATCCATTAATCCACGATAGTACATTCTTGGTCTATTCGCTAGGAGAGACGCACAGCGACCCTAACATCTACCCGGAGCCGAACAAGTGCGTAGTCAACATATTGGTTGAAGCGCATATACTCATTCTTTCTTAGGTTTAACCCGAGCCGCTTTGCGGAAGGTCCAGACAAGTCTCAAGCCCATGGGTTTTTAGGCTGGGGTACGTAGCGCGTTATTTTGGGTGGCTCTTCTAATTTATCATTCATCGTGGTAGGTGTCGGTCGCCATCCATGCGCTGGCCGTCGGTTCGCTCAATACGAGATCAAGGCAATTGTCGCCATGTTCTTGGCTTCCGTAAGTAATTGCATACTCGAATACTCATAAATCCATACTTATTCCTGAATTCTCAGTACGATTATGAAGTTATCAACTCCAAAGGCGTCCGCCCTGACCCTTCGACGACGGTCCCTGACCGGAATAACATTTTGCAGGCGAGTGGTTATATCAATTAGACAAGCCATACATCTGATCATTTGTTCGTGCAGGCTCGACCTAAGAATGAAGTGTTTTACATTAAATACACGAAGAGAGACCAGTTGATGTAACTTAAGACTCGTGCCGCTAGGTTTAATCAAGGGACGGAAGTGATATGGTGGTTTTCCCTTTTTCATATAAGCACAAAGTTCTCTGTTTTACTTCCAACCTCTGAGAAACCATGTGTGCAACACTACATGATCCTAACTAATTGTGGCAGCGAGCGTGGGCGAGGGCCTCGCCCTCTAAACTTGGAAAGTCAGAAAACCCTCGGCTTCGTCAGGCAACGTGAAGAGCTGAGTTATAGGACCCCCTCGCAGCACTCGCAAGCTCAATACCGCTTCTTTCCGAGCAAGGTCTAACGCCCAAGCCGAATCCGCCAACAGGTCCCAACAAAGAACGGTTCGGGCTGGAGGTCACGTGCTGATGAGGGTTCGCCACGACCGTGGCGGTTCGCGACTGGCGCCATGAGACGTCGGCGGAAACGATTGTACTGCGCAATTGCGATAGAAACGACTCATGGCCTTTGCCAAACTTGGTCCACAACGCCACACTCGGACATGTCACCAGAAACACTTTGAACTAAATATGGATGTCGCACCAGGCGCCTCGCACGGTTGTAAAGGTGAGTATGTATTAGTGCACCATATTATCGGTCTAACGTATGCATCTAGATATCCAAGTCCCCCTGACGCACGTTTCTGGTCTTGTGAAAGCTTTTGTGGCTGGAATAGAAACCTCGGTGGCCTAGTCCGTATACTCCTCCGATCCTTGGGCTTCGATCAGTACTATCTGGGACTGTGTGCTGTCACGTCACTGTATCACAACTCCGCCACAGTTCTACCTTGGTGTGACTTGGAGGTATATTAAGGCCCCTCCCCTATCACTCCTCCAACCCTCCATCGACCATGAACACCTCTTTCCCGTTTCACTTTGACTCTCAGAACGTTGATATAGCTGCGGTTGTTGCTGGTAACCAAGCTGTAGTTGGCGCCGCCGCTGCATTGGGCGCCGCTCTTATCTGGTATCTGGTGTCAACAGACAGTAGCCGTATTAGCAGAATTCGTGGGTGGCCGCTCATCGGACAGTGGGTGTTCTTTACGAAGTGAGTACCTCCTTATACTGGGATCATTCTTTGGTTGAACTATTTTTGTATTGTAAAGGCGGCACGGTACGATATTTCCGTGCGTAGTGGAACAGTGTGGCTCATGAGATCATCTCTAGACTTTATCCTCGATGGGTTCCACAAACTACCCGGGCAATCCATGTTTAGTTTCAATATACTCAAGGTTTGCTGCAGCGCCTCTCATCTCTTGCTTTTCTAATCATATATACGTCAATAGCACAACGTTGTAGCGTTAAAGGGTGAAGAAGGGCGCAAAGCGTTCTACGACCGCCGAGACTTGAGCCTCCCAGAGGGGTAAGTGACCCACCAGTCATATCCCACCGTTTGCCGATCTGATCTTGAATTATCTAGTTACCGGCTATTGTTTGGCGGTGTAAGTGGCATTTTTATGGTCGGGAATTTTGGCTAACGCTTTAATGATACTCGTAGGGCCCCTCGGTCAAAGATATAGCCAAGAATGCAATTCCTGAAAAGGACGATAAGGAGGGACTTTCTGACTTCATTCGACGCCTGAGTTCACTCCTCCGTATGGATCGATTGGCCAAAAGTAAGGCAATATCTCTCAACTATACACTCAGCACTCACCGTTCTGCCGCAGTCACCCCTCAACTCATGGCCGACCTCGAGCGTAACATGATCAAGTGGGGAAACCAAGGCCAATTCGACCCGTTTGACGCGATATACTCTCTGGTTTTTCAGCTCACCATCCGCGCCGCCGCCTGCCGA
>WSTG01001408.1:0-10078 GCA_019616325.1 Ceratobasidium sp. 394 | reverse complement strand
GAGTTAGGGTGTGGGGAGTATTCGTATTTAAACCGACAATACAAGCGAAGATTGCGTTACTGACTTTTTTGCTTGCAAGGGCATCATTTATGTTAGCTACTACCATTGAAGTGCCCGTGACCGGGCGATGCACCTTGCTTGTGTGCAGATAAGCTCTTATTCAATGTTGAGACTCACTATAATCGTCGGAGACAACAAATTCTCTATATTTGTAAGTCTATGCGATCTAGTGCAAGAATGGGAACAATCTAACGAGCGGCAGCAAGATGAAAACGAATAAACAAACAAGTAATGGACTTACATGCGAAAAGAGAAGGATTTGAGGATCAGACAAGTTTGACACTAAACCCCAGCGAATCTGACTCTTCTATTCTCATTTTTGTTGGCTAATCCCCGTGCCCTGTGCACCCAAGGCATTAACCGTTCCCCTGACATCTGACCCAAGCCCACCATAGCTGCCGAAAATCAACAAGCCGCTCCCCCTATAGGCTCTACCCGTTACCTTAACTTCTCCAAATCTGGGTCTGAGTCGGAGCAGAAATTCCATGTGGTTGCTGCATGAACTTAAACACCGGAGCTCGTTGGTAGTCGGGGGCGCGAACTTGACAACCGAAGACTGGCATTACAGTGAGACTTGTACAAACATTAGCCTATCCTGCTGGTGCGAAACTTTTGCGCTCGCTTTTTCTCTTAGCGTTCATTTTGTTGTTTCTCTTGCATTCGTTTCCGCGTCTTTTGTGTCCTCCCTCTATCCTAACCACTCTCCTTTCACTTGACATTAGGGCAATAGCTAATGCGTATTGTTTTAATTTCCCAGTTTTCCGGTGCCAATCGTTCTGGACTCGACGGTTTGCGTTATTTGTTCGACGTCCACAGCGTTCGTTCCGTGCATACAACCTTGAGGCTGCTCTAAGGGTCTGCTGACGAATATGGACCCTTTGGACCCTTCAGATTGATGGTGCGACAATTGTGGGGGGGGGAGTGACCTTTGCAAGCAAGGTGATGTTGTTTGTGACGCTGGTATGACCGGACTCTCCCGCAGTGACACCGGAATGACAATCAAGGCTGATTGGTAATGCGTGACATGTTGGCTCGCCGTCACTCTCACCAAATATACAAGCATCGCAATGCCGCTCAGTTTCCAATAAATTTGTTTTATTCAGTGATATGTACACATTTACGCCTTACATTCACCTTTTATAGTGGGGATTACCATTATTCGGCGTTACACTTGTGCAAGGTGACTGATGTGTAAGCTCACGAGTCACATGCACGTGACCTCCCGGCGGTCTTCCGAGGATACATCCGGAGGGAACCTGGTGGTTTCACGACATCGTCGACCGGCGTCGTGCTGTAGCAGCATTGGTAGCCCACAAAATTTTATCATAATTTTGGGTTGCACTTGAGGATGATTCACACGTAACTTCATAGTTATAATGTCATTTGACCAATAGTTGAGGTTGGAATCCCCATTCTTGTGAAAAAGGAACCTCTTGATAAGCATAGTAGATAAAAGATCGTACAGTATTTCGATCCGCGGAGGATATTGTATATTTTTTGATAGGGGCTCCCGAGATGATGGCGGGTGATGAAATCTACGGGCAACCAAGCAGACGAGATGGAGCATTCTATTCATAAAACGCCCATTCTCAGGAGATAAGTGGAGCGTGAGAGGAAAGAGTGATGAGATCGAGCAGGTGAATGAGTCTTGTTTGATGTGGAGTGATCAAGAGGAGTACGCCCGGGATCTTGACGTGATCGAGGGCTGGCTCAGCCCACGTGGAGAGGAATCATGACTGTGTATGGCGTAGTTGGAGGCGGGTCATATTATGATCGAGCTACGCAGTCTACGTATCGATACGTATGCCGCGGTGTTCCTGCACTGCACCTCTAGTAGCTTGTTGCAGCCTCGCGTGCACTCGTTGGAGTCAACGCACTTGGTGTGTCTGCGATGCCCGTCGGTGCAAGACGCCGAGTGGTTTGAGTAGTGTGAGTGGCAAACTGTTTCTGGGCATAACAGGCAGGCCAAAACCAGGTGCGTGTGTGGCTCGATCACAGGGAGTGAGGCTCCAGTGTCGCTGGCGCAGCTTTTGGCACGTGGAGAATAATTATGGTTTGCCTCCGCAAGCTGACATCCCACTTGTAAATAAAGCCCTGTTCGGAGTCTGAAACTGGGGACGAGTCGAACTCGGGGATCTCTACTTGTGTGCTCTCTTGGCGATAGATACTGTAGATGGCCCCTCATCTTACGATTCGACCGTATATGCGTTCAAAAATATAATTCGGAATATCCTTTACATGCACTTCAGTCCCGCTATCCGCAGAGTCTGGCTTAGTGCAGCCACGGTCTACATCAATAGATCCACCAGATCTGGAAGTTTGAACGGGAGGTTCTGGACCCACAGGTGATTCTTCAAGCCGGTCTTGTACCAAGTCCGCAGCCAGCTGCCGGCCACATAGGCTCCACAAGCCTGCCAAACAGCGGTAACATTACACGGCGTGCTGCGTAATTTCAGCTACCGATATCGCACCAACTCAATATGACGATCTGTCTGCAGACGGACTAGCACCGACCTCCAAGGCCCCAGTACAGGGGCTGGTCACTCGGCTTCTAATTATCTTGCTCGGTCTTTGTGTCTATAAGACCGACCTCCAGCTCTTCGTGTGCCCCGTTCTGCACCCCGGCATACCCCGCGCCGCTGTCAAGACGTCTACACTCCCACAAACTACTCTGGACTGACCATCACCATGCCCCTTGCGGGCCCGCCCAGCTCTCTGCAGGAGATTACATTCTACACCGGACAATGGTGGAAGCATCGTCGTGAGTGGTCTGGGCTCTGTGTCCTTGACATCGCAATATATCTATATCTGGATAGACATTTTGATCCTAAACTTGATGCTCGTCATGCCATTGGCTACATCATACGCAAACGGCTTTGGTGGGCGCTTATTCCTCTCTTTACACTATAAATATTGTTCTCTAACGTTCTTGGACGGCAGACAGTGCGATGATGAACGGACTTCAGTCTGTGGGCGAATGGAAAGAGTACTTTGGTGGGCGTTTGACCTACTCTGCATCGGCGTGACCTCGCTCATGTTGCCTAGGCCATCCAAACGCCAAGCAACTCGGCCTCTTCAACGCAATCCAAAACATCGGGTGAGTATTCTCTATATCTGAGTGCCGTGTGCCTGACCTAGCTATGCAGATCGCTATGCGCAATACCTCTAGCATCATTCATCTCGGACCAATTCGGTCGTCGTGCTGGGATATTCAGCGGAGCGTCTACCATCCTTGCCGGTGCAATCATTCAGGTATGTTCTCCACGATCTCATTTTTCTACAAGTGACCGACACTAGACGCTGGCTTGGTAGACTCTGGTAAGAAACATTGCCACATTTATCGCAGCTCGTTTCATGGTGGGTTTCGGCCTAACGCTCGTAAGTTGATCTACTTCTGTTATGGGTATGATGTATGCTGACATGCGTCGTGTGTTCCAGGCGATGATGGCTTCGCCGCTCCTGGTGTCTGAACTTGCGTATCCAACACACCGTGCACCGCTGATAGGCTTATATCACTGCCTGTGGTTCTCTGGATCGATTGTTGCAGGTGCGTCTCCTCGCCCCTTTTTGAATATGAGCTAACGAGCGACGGTCTCAGGCTGGACAACATTCGGTACACTTCGGATACCCAATGACTGGTCCTGGCGTATTCCATCCGCTCTTCAAGGCCTCCCGAGTTTGGTCCAATGCATACTTGTGTGGTTTATTCCAGACAGTCCACGTTGGTGTACGTCACTTGTTCTACTCAGAGAATGGGTTTCTTACTATCGCCATAGTAATATCCAAGGGGCGAGACCAAGAGGCACTGGAAGTATTGAAAGAGTGGCATGCGGGTGGGGAGGAGAACAACACACTGGTACATTTTGAGTACAACGAGATCCAACAGGCGATCAATTCGGAAGCTGAGCAGAGTGAGGGCTCTCTTCTTTTACTCCTTGTTATCCCCTTGGTGGTCCGCCCTGTCTATGAGGTGCTAAGCGAGGACGTTGTCTAGACCACTCGGGATGGCTCGACCTGTTCCGTACGCCAGGAAACCGCAGGCGCATGCGTATTGTTATCGCCATCGCTCTATTCTCGCAGATTAGTGGGAATGGATGTATCGGCTATTACCTCGAGCGGGTATGCTATCCCCCAGTTTGGAATGTGTCAAACATTGGGCTAACGGTTGTATGCGCGTGGTCAGGTGTTGAACGGGATCGGGATTGTGAAGTCCAGGGATCAAACACTAATTAACGCGTGTATTGCGATGTGGAATAGTACGTCCCCGAGCTCATACCATTAATGGATAGAACGTTGACTCGAGCGGTTAGTTGTTTTCGCTGTTGGCGCATCCATGTCTGTTGATAGGTTTGGGCGACGAAAACTATTTTTGATGAGTAACACTGGAATGGTATGTCCCAATTGCTTTCTTGTGCGTTGGCTGGCCACTCAGTTTCGGGTAGCTTGTCAGTTTTGCAATTCTCACGGCCTGTGCTGGAGCATACCAAAACGCAGGGGAGACGCGCGCGAGATATGGATTTCTCGCGGCAATATTTCTATATCAGATTTGGTATACAATAGCCTACACTCCTCGTACGTCCTTGCATTCGATGTGAGTATATGCGCTGATTTATCGGTATTGGACAGTATTGGTTTTGTACACCGTTGAGATTTTGCCATTCTTCTTGCGTGCCAAGGGACTGGCGATGGTTTATTTGACGATGACATTAGGGCTAATTTTTAGCCAATACGTGCGTTTTTAGGTGCTTTCACCTTTGAACGGGTTGTTTACAGGGGTTTGTTGATAGACCGATCCTATCGCCCTCGAAGCACTCAAGTACAAGTACTGTGAGCCCCGGTCTCTACATTGTATCGCACAGATGAACTAACCCAAGCGACGCAGATATGATATATACAGTTTGGCTCGTGTTCGAGCTACTCTTTGTATACTTCTTTGCTGTCGAGACAAAGAATCGATCGCTGGAGGAGACAGCTGTGAGCATTTTATTTTCTGCTCCTACGTGCGGTTGCCGGACTGTGTTTAGGCTTTGTTCGACGGAGATGCGGCATTGCCTGATATAGAAGGCGGCTTAAGGCCTGGGAACGTCATGGCGGAGAATCAGAGCTCGTACTCGAGCAGGACAACGCTACCACTTTGTCCTCAGCCTATACCTTGCAAGGAGATGATGGAGAAACCGCGAATGTGCGTGCAATTTGGCGCTGCATTGTTTATCGTTTCCATGCTGACCCGTTGATTGTTGCTAGCAGATTTGACCATAGGGAAGGTTTTCAGTTGTATGATTTGCTTGAAAAGCCCGTATCGCGGTCGCACACGAGCTTATAGTTATGGGCTGGGCCTAACATGATCCGTAGAAATGGTTTGTTTTTGGCACCTATGAAATGCCTAATTCGTTGCCAGTACTTTAATTCGTTTTTATCTGGTTCTTGTGTCACTTTTTTTTTTTCGTAACTTATACAAAGTAGAACCGTTGTAGAAGTTAGGTATAATTGAGTTTGCGCATGAATGGTGGAAGTAGTGTTCGAATTTAGGGATGGGCGATTGTAAATTTGCCTATTTGAATGAGCGCCGGAGAGACATGGGAGGCTCCGAAGAGCTAACCACCGAACTACAAATAGCTCGATACCACCTTACTTGCCAAGGTCTGCACTCCCCGTTCTCACCACAATGCCCATCAAAAGTGAGGGGTCCTAAGGGTTTAGATTAGTAATCAGACCCTGAGAATCACCATGTAACAAAGTGAGTTTTTCAGCTGGACAAGGACCAAGACTAGAGTCATCTTTCCGAAACATCAACGGGCCAGCCCGGCCCGTCCCAAAAATATACCCATCCATTTTACTTTGGTTGAAGTTCACTCTTTCGACCCATTGTGAGCCTGTATGCGTAGTAATTGGGACGCTTCCACACCTTGGGCGTCCCCAACCAACCTCACGCTCTACAGCTATCGTTGACGGGATCAGAGCCCTCCAGCGCCTAATTGAGCCCACCTTTCAGGAAGCGTGGGCCCGGTGGCGGCGAACATGTTGTTAAGGTGAGTGTAGTTTTCGAAGATACAAGACACGAAGTTCTCCGAGCGAGTAAGGTGGGCCGCCCGGTCACGGGCACTTCGATTGCGGAACTAGTGCCTCAATGTGGTGGCGTAGCCGCACCCGTCAGGTGCGTTTCGGTGTTCCGCACTACACCTAGCCTACTACAGCCTCTAGCGCCTTTATCATCACACGGAGCGCTAACCACGCGGGGTGCAAATCTAACATGATCTCACCGAGAACCCGAGCCCCTATTCAGATCACGGAGCGTGGCGCTCTCTTGGCGACAGCCCCCAGCCTTGTAATTCAGCTGTGAAAACGTTCAGGATATCCTCTGCTGCGTATCCACGGGCCACGGGCTCCTTTCGGTTCCAATGACTGGGACTGCGGCCTTCATAAAATTCTTCGACCGTTGCGATCCCCACTCGCGTGTCCCCCTTACGCTTCGACATCGTGTCCTCTACTACCTTCGAGACAACTCTAGGCTGGTTGTTAGCTTGTATCTTCCTCATCATGGCCCCCGTGGGTGCGGTCAGCCCTCCGCAGGAAATTGTGCTCTACAATGGACGGTGGTGGAGGCACCGTCGTGAGTGGACTGCGTCCTATATGCCCAATGCAGAGATAGATCTGCATTTATGCAGACCTTTTGATTCTCAATTTGATGCTAGTCGTCCCGCTGGTTTCATCATACTCAGCCGGTTTTGGTGACCGCTTGTTTCTCGTCTACGTAATATTTACCATTCTCTAATGTGTTTGAATGGTAGATGGCTCGATGATGAACGGGCTTCAGTCTGTGGTCCAATGGAAAGAGTACTTTGGTGAGCGTTAACCCACCGGCTCCATCCTAATTAATCTCACTCACATCACCAGGACACCCAACCCCCAAGCAACTTGGCCTCCTCAACGCAGGATACAGCATTGGGTGAGCATTCTCTACACGAGGGTATTCCTATATTGTGCAGAGCTCGAGCCTCCTGCCAATTCAACCTCACCGGGATCAGACCACATACGGTCATTTCTTCTCCCCGCTCTCATTTTTCACACCCACTTCAAAATTGAATAGCCTCCGTCCGAGCGCCGTGTGCCTGACTCGGCTACGCAGATCACTGTGTGTAATACCTCTAGCACCGTACGCCTTGGATAAGTTTGGTCGCTGTGCTGGGATATTTGGTGGGGCGTGCATCGCTCTCACTGGTGCGATCGTCCAGGTGCGTCTACTAAAAGTCCACTTTTGTACAGGGGATCGAAACTAAAGACATTAGTTTGGTAGGCCCTGTCAAGAAACATGACCATGTTTATCGTGGCCCGTATGTTGGTTGGGTTTGGCACGATGCTTGTGATTCGATCCATTTGATGCCACGCCAGACTGTATGCTGACATGAATCGTGTGTTCTAGGAGGCGATGGCTTCGCCACTCTTAATTTCTGAGCTTGCGTATCCAACCCACCGTGCGCCGCTCACGGCACTTTACAACTGCCTGTGGTTTTCTGGCTCGATTGTTGCAGGCACGTCCCATCACTTCCTTTTCCTTTCCATTTGAATATGATTTTAATGAACAATCATCTTAGGTTGGACAACATTCGGTACATTTCGAATACCCAATGACTGGTCCTGGCGCATCCCGTCTGCTCTCCAGGGTATCTCGAGCTTGACTCAGTGTATGTTTGTGTGGTTGATTCCGGACAGTCCTCGATGGCGTACGTCGCTTGCTCTAAGCTTAACGTTCTTAGAGAATGGGTTGCTCATCATCATCGTAGTGATGTCTGTGGGTCGAGATCAAGAAGCACTTGAAGTGTTGAAAAAGTGGCACGCGGGTGGGGGGGAAAACAACGCACTGGTACATTTCGAGTATAACGAGATTAAGCAGGCGATCAAGTTGGAAGCTGAGCTAGGTGAGAGTCCTCTATACCCCTTTCTTTCGTGCTCATATTCTCCGGGATGCTGAATGGTGACGTTGCCCAGACCGCTCAGGATGGCTCGACCTATTCCGTACCCCGGGAAACCGTCGGCGCATGCGGATCATTATTGCCATCGCCGTATTCTCGCAGCTGAGTGGGAACGGGCTGATAGGTCGTTATCTTGCACCGGTATATCCTTGTTCCTTCATTTAGGAGAACAGGCTTGAGCTGACGATGATATGCGCGGTGTTAGGTGTTGAACGGGATTGACATCGTGAAGTCCAGGGATCAAACACTGATTAATGCTTGCATTGCAGTGTCAAATCGTAGGCCTTCCGGCTTGTTGTTTTAGTGAATGAATTGCTAACTTGAGCGGTTAGTCTTCTTCGCCGTTAGCGCATCAATGTCTATTGATAGGTTTGGGCGACGAAAACTGTTTTTGGCGAGCAATATTGGAATGGTATGTCATAATTGCTTTCAACTTGCGTGTTGGCTCACCACCTGGCTTCGGGTAGCTCGTCAGTCTTGCCATTCTCACGACCTGTGCTGGGATATATCAAACTACAAAAAATACACGTGCGGCACGTGGAGTTCTTGCGATGATGTTTGTGCACCGGGCTTCATATGCGATAGGCTATACCCCTCGTACGCCCTTCCATTGGATGTGGGTATATGCGCTGACATATTGGTTCGGAATAGTGGTAATTTCGTATAGTGTCGAAATACTACCATTCTTCTTGCGCGCCAAGGGGCTTGCGATGGTTTATCTAGCAGTGATGTCGGCACTACTCTTTAGCCAATACGTGCGTGTTTTTGATTCTTTCACGTGTAGGCTGATTGTTTATCGAGGCTCGTTGGCAGACGGACCCCATCGCGATTGCAGCGCTTAAGTACAAGTACTGTAGGCCAGGTCTTCTCTTGAATGATGTTATACGGGTTGACTGATGAAAATGACGTAGACCTGATATTTACGGTTTGGCTCATATTCGAGCTAGTATTTATCTACTTTTTTGTGGTCGAGACAAAAAATCGATCGCTAGAGGAGACGGCCGTGGGTATATCACTTTTTTGCTCCTGCATTTGATCGTTGACCCATTTTAGGCCTTGTTCGACGGGGACGTAGTGCTTCCCGAGTTAGAAACCGGCCCAAGGTCTAGAGACGCCATAGTGGACCGTGCGAGTTTGCACTCGAGCAAGGCATCGCTGCCATCTACACCAATGCCTCGACTTTTCGAGGGGATGACGGGCAAACCGCGAATGTGCGTGTAGTTTGGCGCAGCATTGCTTGGGGTTGCTTTGCTGATCCGTTGTTGCTGGCAGGTTTGACGGCAGGGAAGGTTTTCAACTTTACGAGTTGCGTGGAAAACGTGGATCGCAGTCGCACAGGAGCTTATAGCCATTAGTAGAGGAGAACGTATATTTTAGGAGATGCTTTACATAAAATCAGCATTAACTTCGTAAGGCCGCGGCGCAAAGGACCGGAACGCGTTCGGGTAAATGCGTTCCCTGTAAGCGCCGCTTAGTCAGTCGCCAGTCAACCTACCTGATCGGGTTTGTTGTGACGCCATCGGTACCTCGCGTGTTTGCTCCGCGAGCTCTATGAGATAAGACGCCTCGAATGGGCACATGGCCAACGGGGTATTTCACAGGTACACCCGGCCACCACGGCCCCCGCTTCAGCAAGCGAGACAGCTCAACAGGTCCTCATATACGCCTATCACCCCCTGCCCCCGCAACCATCATGGATTACGACAAGACAACCTTGCTTTCCCTACCGACTGAGGTCCTTCTTCAGGTACTCTTGGCTGTCGACGAGCCGTGGGCCATTCACCACACTGCAAAGCTTTTTCTCGCTCTGTCAGAGGTGCGTGGGCGGCTCCAAGGCGACATGTTAGCTAAGAAACTGTTCAGGACGAGCATTACCTCTATCTACGTGATACCTCTCTCCCTCTGTCGCTCATTGTGTGGAATGCGATAAGACGTCGCGGTCGACTTTTGACACCAGAGTATCTCCAGCGTCTGCTCGGTGCGCGCCAGTGTTTTGCCCTTGCCCCCTTTTCGCTGACCCGTTTTGGCCAGACTTCGGGGCCCCGGTG
>WSTG01001407.1:0-10080 GCA_019616325.1 Ceratobasidium sp. 394 | reverse complement strand
TCACAACATTATCCCCCCCTTAATACACCCTTTTTGGAGGATTCTCGAAAAGGCGTAAATTACTAAGGGAAGACAAAGAAGGGGCTAGTCCCCGCGTACACCCAGTCAACGTTCCCTTCAACCCAGGCGTCCCCCTCTTCCCCCTCTATGTCCAACCAGCACTTTGTGATCGCGGCGCGACTATTGCCTAGGATCACGGTTGGTCGCACCTTTATCGTCTTCACGTGGCTGTAACGCCCCGTGAAGTCAGCCTCGTACTGGCTCAGCGCCTTGAGCAAGTACTTCCCATTGGTGGATACCATGTCGTCTAGTATCCACACGTCTGCGTCTTCCGACAGGGCGCCAACGTTCCATACATTGCACATTTGGCTGTGCGAGCCCTTCGACCTGGCGTAGGCCGTCTTCCCGGTCCCTGTCGCGCCCTTGATGACTAGGATGCGGTGCCGCATCCCCGGGGCCTTCCGGGGCACCTCCCGTTCGAACCACAGGTCGGCCGCATCGACGTGCTGCCGCTCGGTCGGGGAATGGAGATCGACCGGTATCGCCGGTGATAGTCCGGCGTCGACCCGGTACGTGTGCTCCGCATACGAGTGGACCGAGTTCCACGCGGTCATCATCTGTAACGGGCGGAGCTGCTTGAACCGCCGGTAGAACTCGTCTTTCGAGTCCACTGCTACGATCTCCAGCCTGTCTTCCAGCTCGGCCTGAGGCTTCGGGGTGAGCGGTTGAGGGGTGGTGGCTGGCTGGAATATGGGCGTACCTGAGCCCAGGACCTTTTCCTCCCCGTTCCCTTCTCCAGTATCCCTTCCAGGGATTCCTCCGTGAGTTCCCCCGCCATGAGGTCCTCGACCTCCTCCCCGTGCTCCCCGACGTCCTTCCATAAATAGTGGAAAGCCGTCCGTGCCGCACAGCCTCCCGGTCCCTCACGTAGGTCTTTCGGGGCGATGTTGGGGTGGGACCCTTCGAAGTCCCAGAACCTCGGGTTCCGGGTATTCCACCCCCCTCGTCGATCCACACTAATCGTCAGCGCGTGGACATGCAGTGGCCTGGCCGGGTCGTAGCCAGGTTGGGCCGGGTCGTGCTGTTCGACGACAGCGAGGGTTTGCCAGTGATATGGTCGGCCTCGGCAGAAGGCCTCGAAGCGGGCCACAAGTCCCGTAGCCAGCTCCTCCGCCAGGGAGCTCCAAGTCAGTAGGACGGCCCTACCTTGGATGCGGAAGGTGGAGTTCGACATTTTTTGAGTATAGGGTGGGACGGTGATGGTGAGAGGTAGTTTGCAGCTCTACCGGGTGGTTTGTATCCCTTTATGAGGTTGCTCACATGGTGGGGTTGTACAGTCCCTGGGATTCCCATGGTCGTTCCATGTGGAATCGTATGACGTTCCTTGTAAATGTAATCCTGCCGTGTGAAATCGTACGACATTTCTTCCTCGTGATTGTTCTATTCTGATCGTACGACGTTTCCTTGTCTATGTAGCCCTGCCGTGTGAAATCGTACGATATTTCTTCTTTGTGATCATCCCATTCCGATCGTACAACATTTCCTTGTTTTTGTCGTTATGGGTGACGCATCTCCGAGGGGTGCCCTCCCTCCGCTCCCTCGTAGCACTGGCCCCGCAAGCGGGGGCCCCCGGTGCTTACTCAGTCGACTACGGTCAGTGCCCCCTCTCCGACCCCTCCAGTATAACGGTATGGTGAGAAGAGTGGGTATAGGATACATCTCCGCAGGCTGTATATTGTCGTGCGTGAAGGTTAGCCCAATCAAGGGTTCAGCCACAGTTGGTTCGGTTGTGGGTATCCAGGTCACATGATCCTGGGCTTGTGTTGTTGTTCTTGGTTCTCCTGATCATGTGATTCCCTGGGGGTTCCCGGACCCTTCTTTGCATATATATTCCGATGTCCTGTTCAGTAGACTCCATCTCCAGTTGACACTCCTACTCCCCTCTCTACCCCCTTTTACTCGTGTTGACTATGCCCTGCACCATTGCCGCCCATGCCCAGCTCGTCGCTGCCTACAAGGTGCAGCAGGAGCAGCTATGCCGGCTGCAGGCGACCGTAGTTCCTCCTTCGGAGGCTACCTCCTTCCGGCCAACCATATCGGCCAATCATACCAAGTGCTTGGCCGAAAAGGCCGAGCTGAAGACCCGTCTGGATCGCCTCCAGGCAAAGCGGGCGGTCATGGCCGCCCGTATTACTTCGTTGTCGGATGACAACGACACTCTGCGCGCCGCGCTCTCGTCGGCGCAGAGGGTTATTTCGGGTCGGGACGTGGAGATCGAGGGTTTGGAGAGGGAACTGGCGCAGGCGAGGCGGGAGCTGGAGAGGATCAGGGCCGAAAAGGGGGGCCAGGCTGGTCGGGCGCATCCATATCGCCGGCCGACTCGGCGGTCTCCTTCTGTTATTGATATAGAAGACTAGGGTCGTAGTTTCTTCTTTTTTTTTTTTTGAATCGAATGTTCTCTCCCCTTTTTTTGATGATGGGCAGTCATTAAGGGTCCTCATGGGAAGTTCGAGAGGTATAAGAGTAGTGGGTGTTGTCACCGGAGGTAGTATTATCTCTACCCTTCCGTATCCTCTCCCCCTTATAAAATATGCGCATTATCACCTTGCAGTGGGACTCTTTCAATTGTCATTGTGACTGGTTCCCGGAGGGGGATTACTGCCCCTTCTGTAATTCCGTATGCAACGCGACTCTGGAGGACTTTGAGAGTGGTGTCGCTGAGGGTCTATGGTGTTGGTGGGGTGATGCCGGTGGGTTTTATCGTGTTCCTTATCTTAGTCTTTTAAAGGCCATATTAGATTGTGAGGACGCAGAGAAGGTGCGGTGGAGGCGGTCTCTATCCCCCTCCCCTCCGCCGGTAAAGACAAAGGGAGAAGTCCCGAGTCTGTTGAACTTCCTCGCAGAGACGTCGGGTGGGGAGGCACCGTGGGTACGTCCCGCGAAGAGGAAGGCTGAGGAAACTCCTTCCGGGAGTAGTTCTAAGAGGGCTTGTATCGGGGGAACTTTGTCTTCGCGTTCGGGCCCCTGGGCGTGGACGTTTAGGGATTGTGGGAGCGGGTTGGTTACGTTGGATCCTCGCGTGAAGGACGTAGGCGCGGGTGTGAGATCTCGGGGAGAACCAAGTCGCTTATACGCACCCTTTCATCCTGTGGTGAGGAAGTAAGGGGTAAATTGTGTAATGTATAGTTATATAGTGCCTGTTTATACATCACAACCCGTCTTCCACCCGTTCCACCTTCACCTTGACCCTAACTTTTAGGACCGCCGTGTCCTCCTCCCTGCACTCCGCCCAAGCTAGTGCCTTGTGGGATAGCCAGTCCCGGAACTCACTTTCGCTCGGCATTCTTGCCGCGACGAGGCCGTAGACCTCCTTCTCCGTGATCTCACAGAGGCATCCCCAGTAGCCAGGGGGTACTCCGGCCTTCCATTTGCGGATGCAGTTTGTTACCCATGCAACCCCGACGCGGGTAGTGGTGGTGGCGGAAGGTGACCCAGAGTACATTTTGTAGTAGAGGGTAGAGGACGTGTGGGGAGTAAGAGTAGTGTGCGTTGCAGGGTTCCTCTTTCGCCTTGTCAATATATATATGTCCCAATGCGACATCTATTTGCTATTATTTTGCCACTCAGAAGACATGAAAATTTTGTGACTAGGCCGACTTCTATTCCCATTCGATGGGGCCCTCGCCTTGTTGCAAGGGTCCTGCTAGTCCCTGGATGGGAACTTCTCCTTTTCCCTCTTCCTTCTCCCGGCGCAACTGATCCTCGCTTATCAAGGGGGGCATTCCTTCGAAGGGGTCCTCTTCTTTGAAGGTCATGGATTTGAGGCTTCCTTCCAAGATCTTCATATTTTCTTTGGCTTCTCGCAGGTACAACCAGGTGGTGAAGTCCAGTTTGGTTGCCTCCTTCGCGGCAATCAGGTTGTACATTTCTTCGTCCTTCAGTTGGGACAGGGAGCCCCAGAAGGGTGTGGGGTCCAGCCTTGCAATGCACTCCAGCTCGTCGTTTACCCTTTTTGAGACAACACCGGAGAGCTCCCACTCCTTCTTCAGTTCCCTTTGTCGGCGGTTTTCCTCTGCCCTTTTGCGTTTTACCACCTTGACCAGGGCGTCGACGTTTCCTGCGGTTAGTCCCTCCATTACGTACATTCTAGTACTCCGAAGCTTTGTCTTGGACTTTGGTGCCCCGGCGTGACACCATTGTAGCGGGCCCCGTACCAGGTCGTAGTACCAGTCTTCATGGATTTGACCCTGTTCAGGATCATATCGGGTTTGCGGGACCCAATAACTAATGTCTCGGTCCCGGGTAGGTATATGGTCCAGCGTGGACCCCGGTAGTAGCCTATTGGCGTAGTTCTGTGCTTCGGCAAGGAGCTCCTGTGCCGTTTTGGGGAGCGGGGCAAGGGCCCTGTTTTCTCGCATGAACCTATCGGCAGGAGTTCGGTCGGTGGGCATGTAGTTGTAGTAGTAAGACATATAGCAGTGTGTGTGAGAAGCTCCTTAGTGAGGTTGTTCTTTGGGCATCCTTTTGGACCCCTTATATACCTTCCTCCCTTTTTTCTTATTTCTTTTTGGTACGGGCTTTGCTGTGTCGTCGCGTTGCTCCCATTGGCCCGGCATTGGGGCGGAGTCATCTCGTGAGCGCAAGTCATCGAGCAAGTCATTCATTCCAGCGAACTTTTCGATAGATTCCCAGGAATCTTCTGAGGGATCGTATCCTTCCCATCGGATTAGGTATTGCGGCTCCCCGCCATTCATCCGCCAATCCAATATTTGTTCCATGTTGTATTCTTCTTCCCCAGATTCCGTAATGATGGGGGCCATTTTAGGCTGTATCCTATCGAAGTCATTATCAGGGTTTACCGGTGACAGGAGCCCGATGTGGAAGACGTCGTGGATTTTCATTGTTGGCGGGAGTTTCAACCGGTAAGCATGTGAGCATATCTTCTCCGTAACAGTGAAGGGCCCACCGCTTCGATTGTCCAGCTTCTTCGAAGGTCGCTTCGATTTTATGTTGGTAAGGGACAACCAGACTTGCTGCCCTACTTGGAATTCCTTGGGTGGTCTCCCTTCCTCCCTCCGCGTTTCCATGGAGGCCCTGGCCTCGGACCATATCTGTTGCATAGTAATTGCTTTGGAGGTTGCTACTGCGCTCTCTCCTTCGTTTCTCAAATCCGGCTTAGGTTCTTCGATCCAGTCAGGGTCTAGTCCGTATACCACCTGGAAGGCGGACAACCCGGTGGCTTGGTTCTTATGGTTATTGTGGCAAAACTCGGCCATGGGTAGCCATTTTACCCAGTCATTCTGCTGGTATCCGCAGAAGGTCCTGAGGTACCCTTCCACCCATTGATTGGTCCTTTCGGATAAGCCATCTGTCTGGGGATGGTAGGCTGTGGAGAAGCTTGGTTGTATTCCCAGCTTCCTATACAGGGTTCTGATGAAGTTGTTGTTAAAAACTCTTCCGCGGTCCGATACTGTTGACTTTGGGGTTCCGTGTAACCTCCACACCTCCCTAATGAATAATTCTGCCATTTCTTCGGCTGAGATGGCCTCTCGGCAGGGGATAAAATGTGCTTGCTTGGAAAAGCGATCCACTACCGTCAATATACTGTCGTACCCTTCCGACAGGGGTAGTTTTACGATGAGGTCGTATTCAATGGCTTTCCAAGGCCTATTTGGGATGTCCAATGGTTTTTGTTCGATGGTGGTATTATGGTGCTTGGCTCTCCCACATACCCTGCAGGAGTCCACGAATCGGTTGACTTGGGCTTTCATTCCTGGCCAGTAGTATCCCCTTTTAATGAGGTCTAGGGTTCGGGCCTGACCTTGGTGACCCACGACTTTAGAGTCATGATAGGTTTCTAGTAGGCTCCTTCTGATATCTTTATCCTCGGGTACGTACACCCGTCCCTTATACCAGAGCAGGTCCTCCTTCCACTCATACTTGTCAAACTGCTTCCTTACCAAGGGGGGCAGTCGGTCCTTCTTTCGAGTGCTAGAGATTAATTCTGTTAGAGAGGGGTTGTCGGCCTGAGCTTCTCGGATTTCTTGTATTAGATCACTTTTCATAGAAGCGTTGAACCCGATGAATTTATCCGTTGGCAGCATCACCATTGGTGGGTTGGGCACGTCACTATGGTCGTGCCTTCTAGAGAGCGCGTCCGGTTTGGTGGACATCTTTCCTGGTCGGTAGACTATGTGGAAGTTGAATGCGCGTAATATAGTGTGCCACCTTGCATGTCTCCTGTTCCAGACCTGGGCTTCTTGCCAGTACTGTAGATTTCGGTGGTCCGTATACACTGTTACTGGAATGATCATTCCTTCCAAATATAATCTCCACTCCAGGAGGGACTGGATTATCGCTAGCAGTTCCTTGTCGTGGGTGTCGTAATTTCTTTCGGGGGGGGTAAACCCCTTAGACATGAAAGCTATGGGGTGCATCCTGTCATCTTCTCCCTTTTGGCTCAATATAGCTCCCATAGCGACCCCGGAAGCATCCGTCTCTAGGTAGTACGGCTTGTTGGGGTCTGGGTGTATCAATACTGGTTGTAGGCCGATCCTTCGCTTGATTTTGGCAAATGCCTCTTCATGGGTCGTGGTCCATTCCCATTTGGTGTCCTTTCTTGTCAGCTCGGTCAGAGGCTTAGCCACGGAGCTGAAGTCCTGGACAAATCTCCTGTAGAAATTAGCGAAACCCAGGAAGGATTGTAACTGTTTTACGGTCGTTGGAGGTTTCCATTCGGCTATTGCTTGGATTTTCTTCTTTTCCATGGATACCCCTTCTGGCGAAATCACGATGCCGATGAAATCCATGGTGGTAGTGTAGAAGTTGCACTTATGTGGCTTGAGGAAAAGGTGGTTTGTCCTTAGCCGGTGTAAGACTTCTCGAAGGTGCCCTGTGTGCTCTTCTATGTTGGAAGAGAAGACTACGATATCATCCATATATACAACCATTGTGACATCGATGAGATCATGGAAAATATGATTCATCAGCCGCTGAAAGGTGGCTGGGCCATTCCTGATTCCGAAGGGCATGACTAAGTATTCGAAAAGACCTTCCTTGGTTCTAAAGGCGGTTTTCCACTCGTCCCCTTCTCTGATCCTAATGTTGTTGAAACCCCATCGGATGTCCATCTTCGAGAAGATTCTGGCTTCTTTGAACTTTTCTATCAAGTCAGCTTGGACCGGCATCGGGAATTGATCTGGTTTGGTAATGGCGTTCAGTTTCCGGTAGTCTACGACCAACCGTAGTCCTCTGTCGGCCTTATTCACATAGAAGCACGGGGCGGCTATACTAGAGGTGCTGGGTCTTATCTTTCCGTCCTTGAGTTCCTTATCAAGATATTCTTTGAGTGCTCGGGACTCAACGGGTGACATGGGGTACGTCTTTGCGGGTTTTGGTAACTCCGCACCCTCCGTAAACTCTATACTGCAATCGTAGGACCTGTGCTCCGGGAGCTCGCTGAAACCTTCCTCCTGGAAGAGGTCTACAAAATCTGTTATGCTGTCAGGTATTAGTGGCTCGTCTTGAAGTTTTGCTTCTTTGGCCTGAACCTCCTCTCGGTAGGTAATGCTCAGGTCGTTCCAGTCGATGATTGGTTTGGCGTCTTTCAGCCAGTCCCGCCCTAGAATTAGTTCTGTATCCCCAAGAGATAGCACGTAGAAGTCGCAGGTCAACGTTTTACCTTCTACGTCTATCCTCAGGGTGGCCTTCTTTGTGATCGGCTCCTCCACTTCCTTCCCGTCTATGGCTATTACTTTCTTTGGGAAGCGAAGTGGCTCTGTATGCACCCCTTTCTCCTCCGCGTAGTTGACATCTAAAAAGTTTCTGGTCGATCCGGAGTCGATCAGGGTTTTTACTGGGTCCATGATTCCCTCCACCGCAATGTATATTGTTGATTGATTGTCTGATTTCTTGAGGTAGCATACATGCGGTGGAGTCTGTTTATCGGGGTGCTCGGACATGGTTACTGAGTCCCTTACTTGTTTTCCGAGTCTGATGAGTCCTCCGAGGGCACCTTTGCTGCCTTTCCTTTTACGTTGCTTGCGTCAGTGTTAGATGGTTCCAACGTCCATTTGCCCTTGCAGTTCTTTATCATGTGTCCTGATTTTGCGCATTTTAGGCATAGCCCGTTATCCCGACGTCGCTTCTTCTCATCGTCAGGGATCCTAACTACGCTGGAAGAAGCGGGTTTGGATATGGTAGCCGCCTTGCCACGGTCAGGGACCCCTTGATGGTTGCTTCGATTTTGGTTCTCTTTCTTGTGCGTGTTTCGGCTACTGGTAAAGACCATATCATCTGCTTTGCCTGCGAAGATCACCCAGTTGTCGAGCGTCCAATTATCGATATGGGATCCTGAGTAAATGGCCATCCTGGTCAGCTCTTCTCGTACCTCCATCTTTAGTCCCTCCTTGAACTTGTCTATGAGTGCCTCTTCGTTCCATCCAACCTCTAAGGCCAGTGTCCTGAAGCTGGTGGCATAATCCTGAGTGTTTCCAGTTTGTTTCAGAGCCAAAAGCTTCCGGACTGCTTTCTCCTTTTTTACAGGGTCTGCAAAGGATTCGAGAAAGGCTTTCCTGAAGACCTCCCAACTCTGGAAGAACTCGTGGGACTCTCCTTGAAGGAACTTCCGGAGTAGTGGTTGAGCCCAATCGTCGGCTTTTCCTTCCTCCATGTTAGTAAGCACATTTCGGATCTTCCTATCATTGTCAAGATTGAAGTCCTCATAGTCTGCAAAGTGGGCTTCCATTTTGGTGAGGAAAGCTTTGGCTTCCCTCCCTTTTTTTCCATTGAACTTATCGGGGCGTCTAGCCCTCGCTTCCTTAGGAATGGAAGGTTTCCTAGGGACGGGACTTGGACTCCGTTCTTGTTCGGAAGGGGAGGGGGCCCGGTAGGCGCCTTGCCTGCGTGGTGTACTTTGCCTGCGTGGTGTATGTTCAGGGATGATGGTCGTGGATTGGGCTTGTGGTACACCTAGCTGGAAAGTATCTCGTCTTGTCCGTTCTAGTGTTGCGTGTTGTGACTTTAGGTCTGTCCAGCCTTTTCGCGTAGGTGGTTCGTGATTTAACTGTGAACCCTGGGATCCTCGATCCTCCACTGCCTGGAGGATTTCCTCGATGGTGTCTAGCTTAATTCTATGCGAGTTAAGGGCGGCGTTGACTGCCTGTAGCGAATCATTCAAGGACTGTTCTTTCGCTGTTGCTTCTATCCCCTTTCGCATGTGATCCGCAGATTCTTGTACTTTGGAAATCTCACTGCTTATGTTCTTAAGGACATGGTTGAGCGCCCTGTCCATGGCGACAAGGGTTCCAGTCTGGGTTGACATCTGCTGGAGCAAGCCCTGCGTGCTTGTAGCGATCTGTCTGGTACCCTCTTCTATTCTCTTGAACCCGTTTTGGAGATCTGCTTCTCACTGCGTTCCTTGCGCATGGACTAATCCGGCGGTTTGGTACGTGGCTGTTATCCCTTGTGACAGGCTGGCCTGTAACGTCTTGAGTCCCTTTCCCATGGCGAGGATCATCTGTTGGACGGCCTCTGTGGTGACAACTCGTGGTTGTTGGGTCGGGATTAGGGACTGTGGGAGCTGTGCTCCCGTAGTCGTGGCATCTTGGTCTGTCAGGACTCCTGCTGGGTCTCCTATTGGTGTCTGGGTCAGGTAGTCGGTCACTACTCGCGTCATGTCGTCCACTGCCAGGAGTGACTTGTCGCCCTCCGTGGGGGGGGGTCAAATAGAAGGCCTCCCGGCATGATTCGACTGGGATCAGGCCCTTGGGGCTCAATATGTACGAAGGTTGGCGGGTCCGGTGGTGGTACTGTCCTGGGTCTCGTGGAGTCTGGCAGTAGACCGAACAGGGGCTGTGCCCCCTCCGCTCGGCTACTGGTTCTGGTTACTGGTCTGCTGGTCATGTTCGTTTCTATCTAGATATTCCACTAGTTGAGCAATAATCTTGCTTTATAATGTCGCGACCTGTTCTGATTCCGTGGTTCTTGGCTCAAGGAGTGGTCATTCTATCTAATGGCTGCCTCTGCGAGGTATTTGTACTGAAGGTAATACTAAGTGTAATTCTATATTCGTATGGCTAG
>WSTG01001406.1:0-10081 GCA_019616325.1 Ceratobasidium sp. 394 | reverse complement strand
GGGGAAGTGCGACATGAGGGGGAGATAGGGGCTGATCCATATCTCCACTGTTTCCTTATCGATTAGGCTCGGGAAAAATACTGAAATATACAGAAAAATCCCCTTATCTTATCTAAGCCAATATCTAACCTAAGTTAGGTTCGGATAAGTTGGATTTAACTCAAAGTCTTAGTGAAGACTTCGAATCTCAGGATGTATGCGTTACATAACACGAATATAGACAGAACTTAGCATTACAAACGACATTAGAACCTCGTAGAGGCAGTAACAAGCAGAACGACCACTCCTTGAGCCAAGAACCACGGAATCAGAACAGGTCACGACATTATAAAGCAAGATTATTGCTCAACCAGTGGAACATTAGAGATTAGAGATCGAATATGAGTAAACCAGTAACTAGAACCAGTAGTCAAGCGGAGGGAGCACCGCCCCTACTCGGACCGCTGCCAGATCCTGTGAGGACTAGGACAGCACCACCGGATCCTCCGACCGTTGTGTGGATCGATCCTCAAGAACCTGAGCCCAGCAGGGTCATGCCAGGACACCTCCTGTTTGGCCCGCCACCCCCTGAAGCCGATGAGTCACTGCGGATAGTGGACGATATGACACAGGTGATCACCGACCACCTACAACAGCCACCGGCCGAAGCCCCGGGAGAGGCCGATATCACAGCCACAGAGATCCGATCCCTGCAGGCCCTGGTATTGGGGTCCCAGCCACGAGTGATCACTGCGGAAGCCGTTCAACAGATGGTTGTTACCATCGGCGAAGGACTCAAGGCGCTACAAGCTAGCCTATCCAAAGAAGTCACCGCCACGTGTTGAACCGCGAACCTGATTCACGCTCAAGGGACGCAACAGGAAACGGAACTCGAAGGCGGTTTCAGGAGGATAGAAAGGGACACCGGACTCATTGCCACGAACACGCAGAGGGTACACGAACAAATGCAGACCCAAACCGGAACCCTTGTTGCCACGGACCAAGCACTAGACCGAGTCCTCAAGAACATAAATGGGGACATATCCAAGGTACAAGAAACTGCAGACTTAATGCGAAGGGAGATCGGGTCAACAATCAACGACCAAGGCCTGAACGATTCCCTCAAGGCCATCAACGATGTCCTCAGGTCTCAAAAGATCAAGCTGGACACTATTGAGGAACTCCTTCAGGTGGTCAAGGACCGAGGGTCCCAAACCACGCGAGATGGTCATGACCCACCAACACGAAGGGGATGGGAGAGACATCGAGAGGCGCACGTAACACCAGATCGAAGGTCCGAACGAACAATCCCGTTAGGTGACCCACAGGCAGAGTCCACAACCAGGGGCCCCGAACGAGCAACACGCAGACAAACTTCCTTCCGGGCCCATACCCCATCTGAAAGGAGCCCAAGCCCGGCACCTAAAAAGCCCACCATACCCAAAGAAGCAAGGTCCAGACGTCCTGATAAGTTCAACAGGAAGAGGGGGAGAGAAGCAGAAGCCTTCCTCACTAAAATGGAGGCCCACTTTGCGGATTACGAAGACTTTGTCATCGATGACGCTAGGAAGATCCGAGGTATGCTTACCAATATGGCAGAAGGAAGGGCCGACGATTGGGCTCAACCACTGCTCCAGAAGCTTCTTCAGGGCGAGAACCACGAGTTCTTCCAGAGCTGGCGAGTCTTCAGGAAGGCCTTCCTCGAGTCGTTCGCAGACCCCGTTAAAAATAAAAAGCAGTCAGGGAATTATCGACCCTTAAGCAAACCAAGAGCGCACAGGACTATGCGACTAGCTTTAGAACCTTAGCTCTAGAAGTTAATTGGAATGAGGAAGCACTCATAGACAAGTTTAAGGAAGGACTGAAACCGGAAGTACGAGGGGAACTGACCAGAATGGCCATCTACTCTGGATCGAGTACCGACGATTGGACACTCGACAATTGGGTAGTCTTCGCGGGCAAAGCTGACAACATGGTCTTTACCAATACTCAAAATACCCACAAGAAGGAAGCCCAAGACCGAAGCAGCCATACGACCACTGTCGACTGCGGCAAAGCAGCCACCATGTCCAAACCCCCTTCCCCAGGTATAGTCAGGATCCCAGACGAAGAAAAGAAGCGACGTCGAGAGAAGGGCCTCTGCCTGAAGTGTGCGAAACCGGGACATATGATAAAGCATTGCAAGGCAAGTGGACTTATGACGCAAACGCTAACTCAGAAACCGTCAAAGGCAAAGCAGCAAAAACCCCATCGGAATACTCATCAGACTTGGAAAATGAGTAAGGGACTCGGTAGCCATGTCCGAGCATCCCAAGAAGCAGACCCCACCACATGTATGCTACCTCAAGAAATCAGATAACCAGTCAACGATATACATTGCGGTGGAGGGAACCATGGACCCAGTAAAGACCCTAATCGACTCCGGATCTACCAGAAACTTTATGGACGTAGATTACGCGGAGGAGAAAGGAGTAACAACAGAACCGCTTCGCTTCCCAAAGAAGGTAATAGCTATAGACGGGAAGGAAGTAGAGGAGCCGATTACAAAGAAGGCTACCCTGAGGATAGACGTAGAAGGGAAAACGCTTGACTGCGACTTCTATATACTACCCTTGGGGGACACAGAACTAATATTAGGACGGGACTGGCTACGGAACGCCAAACCAATCATCGACTGGAGCGACTTGAGCATTACCTACCGGGAAGAGGTTCAAGCCAAAGAAGCAAAACTCCAAGACGAACCGTTGATACCCGAAAGTATAAGCGACTTCCTAGACCTCTTCCAGGAAGAAGGCTTTAGTGAACTCCCAGAACACAGACCCTATGATTGCAGCATAGAATTTCAGGAAGGAGCCGAACTACCCAAACCTGCCAAGACATACCCCATGTCACCCGTGGAGTCTAGAGCACTAAAGGAGTACTTGGATAAAGAGCTCAAGGATGGAAAAATAAGACCCAGTACTTCTAGTATAGCGGCCCCGTGCTTCTATGTTAAGAAGGCGGATGGGGGGCTACGACTAGTCGTGGACTACCGAAGGTTGAACGCTATTACCAAACCAGATCAATTCCCGATGCCCGTCCAGGCGGACTTAATAGAGAAGTTCAAAGAAGCAAAGATCTTCTCAAAAATGGACATCCGATGAGGCTTCAACAAGATAAGGATCAGAGAAGGGGATGAATGGAAAACCGCCTTTAGAACTAAGGAAGGCCTCTTCGAATACCTGGTAATGCCCTTTGGCATTAGGAACGGACCGGCAACCTTCCAACGGCTGATGAACCACATCTTCCACGACCTCATCGACGTCACGATGGTAGTATATATGGACGATATAGTAGTCTTTTCCTCCAACATAGAAGAGCACACCGGACACCTCCGAGAAGTTCTACACAGGTTAAGGGCGAATCATCTTTTCCTCAAGCCTCATAAGTGCAACTTCTACACTACTACCACGGACTTTATCGGTATAGTAGTCTCACCAGAAGGGGTTTCCATGGAACAAAAGAAAGTGCAAGCAATAACGGAGTGGAAACCCCCTACTACTGTCAAGCAGCTACAATCCTTTCTAGGGTTTGCCAACTTTTACAGGAGATTTGTCCAAGACTTCAGCTCGATAGCCCAACCGTTAACAGAGCTAACACGGAAGGACACCAAATGGGAATGGACCACCTCCCACGAGGAAGCATTCGCGGAGATCAAAAGGAGAATCGGGCTACAACCGGTCTTAATACACCCTGACCCTGATAAACCGTATTACCTAGAAACAGACGCCTCAGGAGTCGCCATGGGAGCCATACTAAGCCAAAAGGGGGAAGACAATAGAATGCATCCTATAGCCTTCATGTCGAGGGGTTTCACCCCCCCAGAAAGGAATTACAACACCCACGATAAGGAGTTACTGGCGATAATCCAGTCCCTCCTGGAGTGGAGACTATACTTGGAAGGGACCATCATCCCGGTAACGGTGTACACGGATCATCGGAATCTGCAGTACTGGCAAGAGGCCCAAGTCTGGAATAGGAGGCACACGAGGTGGCACACCATACTAGGAGCCTTCAACTTTCACATAGTTTACCGACCCGGAAAGATGTCCACCAAGCCGGACGCACTCTCGAGAAGACACGACCACAACGACGTACCTAACCCACCAATGGTAATGCTACCGGCGGAGAGTTTCGTCGGATTCAACGCATCCCTGAAGATAGACCTGATACAGGATATCAGAGAAGCCCAGCTTAAAGATCCCTCACCAACCAAGCTCATTTCTAGCACCCGGAACAAGGACCAACTACCTCCTTCGGTCAAAAAACAGTTTGATAAGTACGAATGGAGAGAGGACCTGTTATGGTACAAGGGACGAGTATACATACCCGAGGATAAAGATATCAGGAGGAACCTACTGGAGACCTACCACGATTCTAAGGTCGCCGGTCATCAGGGTCAGGCCTGAACACTAGAACTGGTTAAGAAGGGGTATTACTGGCCGGGAATGAAAGCCCAAGTAAACCGATTTGTTGACTCTTGCCAAATCTGCGGGAGAGCCAAGCCCCATAACACTACAGTCCAGCAAAAGCCCTTAGACATCCCGAGTCAACCGTGGAAGGCCATCGAATACGACCTTATTGTGAAACTACCCCTATCAAAGGGATACGACAGTATCCTGACAGTGGTAGATCGCCTTTCCAAGCAAGCACACTTCATACCCCGCCAAGAGACAATTTCAGCCGAGGAAATGGTGGGACTGTTCATTAAGGAAGTGTGGAGATTACACAGCACCCCCAGATCAACAGTGTCAGACCGGGGAAGGATCTTCAACAACAACTTCATTAGGACCCTGTATAGGAAGCTCGGAATACAACCAAGTTTCTCCACGGCTTACCATCCCCAGACGGACGGACTATCCGAAAGAACCAATCAGTGGGTAGAGGGATACCTCAGGACTTTCTGCGGATATCAACAAAACGATTGGGTGGACTGGCTGCCCATAGCTGAGTTCTGCCATAACAACCACAAGAACCAAGCCACAGGGTTATTGGCCTTTCAAGTAGTATATGGGTTGGACCCTGAATGGGTCAATGAACCCAAACCGAGCCCAGAAGGGGAAGGGGAAAGCCTGACAGCCGTTTCCAAAGCATCCATAATGCAGCGGATATGGGACGAGGCCAAAGCCTCTATGGAAATACAAAGGGAAAACGCAAAGCCGATCAAGGAATTCAAAGTAGGACAGAAGGTTTGGCTGTCCCTCGCTAACGTAAGGACGAAACGACCATCAAAGAAGCTAGACAACCGGAGCGGCGGCCCCTTCACTATTACAGAAAGGGTTTCTTCACATGCTTACCGATTGGAGCTCCCGCCGTCGATGCGAATCCACAACGTTTTTCACATCGGACTCCTGTCACTGGTGACACCAGACACCGACTTCGACAGAGCACAGCCAAAGACAGCCCCCATCATTACGGAATCCGGGGAGGAAGAATATAACGTGGAACAAATACTGGATTGGCGGATGAATGGCGAGAAGCCCCAATATCTGATTCGATGGACAGGATACGATCCTTCAGAAGATTCTTGGGAATCTATCGACAAATTCGCAGGAATGGATGACTTGCTTGATGACTTACGCTCACGGGATGACTCGGCCCCCCTACCTGGCCAATGGGAACAGCACAATAACACAGCATTACCCACGTCAAGCAAAAGCAAACGGAAACCAGGCAAGGTATATAAGAAAGCAAAACGATCCTCTCAGAGACAACCTCGCTGAGAGCCCCCCACACCAAGCCAAATGTCCTACTACTACATGCCTGCTGAACGCACACCCGCCACTAAGTTTATGCGAGAAAACAGGGTTCCTACCCCGCACCCTAGGACCACACAGGAACTCCTCGCCGAAGCCCAGCACTACGCCAACAGGCTATTGCCAGGGTGCATACTGGATCATATCCCCACAAGGGACCGAGACGTGAGCTACTGGGTCGAACAGGACTTCTACGACCCTGTACGAGGACAGGTCCATGAGGACATGTACTACGACCCTATCCGAGGACCGCTACGGTGGTGCCATTCCAGAGCCCCCAAATCTGAGACCAAGCTTAGAAGCACGAGGATGTACGTGATGGAAGGACTAGTAGCAGGAAACATCGACGCCCTGGTCAAGGCAGTAAAACGAAAGAGGTCGGACGAGACCCGCCGACAAAAAGGATTGGAAAAGGATTGGGAACTCTCCGGTATCGTCGGAAAAAGGGTAAACGACGAACTGGAGCGCCTATCCAAACTGGACCCCACACCCTTTTGGGGTTCACTATCATACCTGACAGAGGGGGAAATATACCAGCTGATCGCCTCCAAAGAGGCGACCCTGTTGGACTTCACTACCTGGCTCCACCTGCGCCAGGCGGAAGAGGATATGAAGATTCTAGAAGGAAGCCTCAGTTCCCTGACCTTCAAGAAGGAAGACCCCTACGAGGACATGCCCCCTTTAATAAGCGAAGTCCAATTGTATCAAGAAGGGGAGAAGATAAAGGAGGAGGTCCCGACCCAGGGACTAGCAGGACCCTCGCAACAATGCGAAGGCCCTATTGATTGGGAATGAGAAGCCAGCATTAAAATTTTCACCTGTGTACATCCGATAGACAAAGGGTTACAAATAGATGCGATATCGTATATTAGAAGGACGGGAGGAAGAGACTACCACCAGAAAGCACTACCCCTCTATCCGCGTATTCTATAATCCCACTACAATATGTACTCCGGCTCACCTTCCTCTACTACCACCACCTGCGTCAGTATGACGTGGGTAAGAAACTGCATCCGCGAATGGAAGGCCGGAGTACCCCCCAGTTACTGGGGATGCCTCCGTGAGATCACGGAGAAGGAGGTCTATGACCTCGTCGCGGCAAGGATGCCAGACAAGGACGAGTTCAGGGACTGGCTGTCCCAGAAAGCATTAGCCTGGGCGGAGTGCAGAGAAGAGAACACCGCAGTCCTGAAAATCAAGGTCGAGACAGAGCAGGTGAAAAGGGAGGCTTAAGGAGCCGACGGACGGGAACCGCTATACACGATATATATATATATGTATAGCATACAAAAACTCTATTTTTTCACCACAGGGCGGAAAGGCGCATATAAACAACTCGATTCGCCCCGAGGGCCCACGCCGGGACCCACGTCTTGTACACAAGGGTCCAGAGTGACTAGACCGCTCTCACGATCCCTAAACGTCCACGCCTAGGGACCCAAACGCGAGGACGATGCCCCATCGACTCGCAACCTTTTGAAATCACCTCCTGAAGGAGGACCCTCCGCCTTCCTCTTCATTGGACGTGCCCACGGTGCCTCCCCCCCAGATGTCTCCGTGAGAAAATTTGAGAGACTAGGCGCAGCCTCTCTATCCTTAGCCGGCGGAGGAGAGGGCGATAGGAAATGCTCCCACCGCACTTTCTCCCCGTCCTCGCAACCTGCTGAACCGTCAGAACAAGACAAAAGAAATCCAATAACGACCCACCAGCATCACCCCACCAACGCCAGAAACCCTCACTGACACCACCCTCAAAGTCATCGAGGGTCGCATCGCAAACAGAATCGCAGAAGGGACAATAATCTCCCTCTGGGAACCATTCGCAATGGCAGTTGAAAGCATCCCACTGCAGAGTGATAGTACACATTTTTGCTCAGTGAAAGAAGGGGGAATACTGCAACTTGACTGTCACACCAACCACCCTTTATCTTCTCGAACGAATCACAAGGACCCTTAGAAATCTTCACACGGACAAGAGGGAGAGACATTCCATTCCAGAAACATAACCAGAACCCTAGTCTTCTATGTCGATAACGGAAGGGGACCGCCGAACCTGTCAGCGATAAGGGTGGCCCCGGCCGGCCCGACTCCCCTTCTCAGCCCTGACCACTTCCAACTCCTGCCTTGCCTGCGCCAACTCCCTCTCCAGCCCTTCTATCTCCATGTCCCGACCTGAAATAACCTTCTGCGCCGACGACAGCGCGGCGCGCAAGTTGTCGTTGTCGTCCGACAACGAGGTGATGCGAGTGGCCATGACCGTCCGCTTTGCCTGGAGACAGTCCAGATGAGCCTTAAGTTCGGCCTTCTCGGCCAAACACTTCAAACGGTTGGCCGAAATAGTCGGCCGAGAAGAGGTGGCCTCCGGAGGAGGAACCACGGTCGCCTGGAGCCGACACAGCTGCTCCTGTTGCACCTTATAGGCGGCGACGAGCTGGGCATGGGCGGTGACGGTGCAAGGCATCAGTGATATGAGTATGGAGGGTAAAGTGGGGGATAAAGGTATCAACTGAGGATGGATTCCACCGAAGAGGGAGCAACGGTATATATATGCAAGTAGGGTCCAGGGCCGCAACGGAAAATCACGTGACGTAAACTGCGAAAACAACAAACCCAGATCACGTGATCAACTAATATCATGTGGTCCAGGGGCCCACATCTATTACCTCACGACATCGTTATACCGGAGGGGTTGGAGAGGGGGCACCGACCGTAGTCGACGCAGTGACCACCGGGGGTCCCCGCTTGCGGGGCTGGTGGCATGGAGGAGCGAAGGGAGGGCACCCCTCAGAGATGCGTCATCACGGATACTGAAAACAAGGAATGTCGTACGATTTCACATGGAACAAACACAAAAAGAAGGAATGTTGTACGACTTCACACGGCACAATTATAGAACAAGGAACATCGTACGACTTCACACGGCACAATTATAGAACAAGGAATGTCACACGACTTCGCACGAACTGTGACTATCACGCACGCCTGCGGATCACAACTCCAGTAGGCCCATAAAAGAACTGCCCTGGGAGGAAGGGGGAAGGCACCATTCGCCGCTCTCCTCTACCCCCACCCATGTCGAGCTCTTCCACCTTCCGCATCAATTCCAGAGCCGTCCTACTGACGTGGAGCGCCCTGCCGGAGGAACCGGCAACGGGCCTCGTGGCCCGTTTCGAGGCCTTCTGCCGAGGCCGACCAAACCACTGGCAGACACTGGCCGTCGTCGAACAGCACGATCTGGCCCAGCCCGGCTACGACCCGGCCAGGCCACTACATGTCCACGCACTGACGGTAAGCGTAGACCGAAGGGGGGGTTGGAATACCCGCAACCCGAGATTCTGGGACTTCGAAGGGTCCCATCCCAACGTCGCCCCGAAGGACTTACGCGAGGGTCCGGGGGGATGCCCGGCGCGGACGGCCTTCCACTACCTCTGGAAGGACGTCGGGGAACACGGGGAGGAGGTCGAAGACCTCATGGCCGGGGAGCTCACGGAGGAGTCCCTGGAGGGAATACTGACAAGGGGTGTCGGAGGGAAGAGGTCTTGGGCTCAGGTACGCCCGACTCCAACCAACCACCGTCCCCCGATCACTTACCCCAGCGCCCAGGCCGACCTGGAAGATGGGGAGGAGATCGTCTCCGCGGAGACAAAGGAGGAATACTACCAGCGCTTCAAGCACCTACGTCCCCTCCAGATGATGACGGCATGGAACTTGGTCCACTAGTACGCGGAACACGCGTACAAGGTGGACGCCGGACTCTCGCCGGCGATACCGGTCGAACTCCCGTTCCCGACCAATCGACAGCATGTCGATGAGGCCGAACGGTGGTTCGAGTGGGAGGTACCACGGAAGGCCCCAGGGATGCGCCACCGCATCCTAGTCATTGAAGGGTCCACCGGGACCGGAAAAACGGCCTACGCTAGGTCGAAAGGCTCGCACAGCCGCATGTGCAACATATGGAACGTCGGCGCCCTCTCCGAGAGCGCCGACGTGTGGGTACTAGACGACATGGTGTCCACGAACGGGAAGTACTCACTCAAGGCGCTGAGCCAGTATGAGGCCGACTTCATGGGGCGTTACAGCCACGTGAAGACGATGAAGGTACGACCAACGGTGATTCTGGGCAATAGCCGCACGGCAATCACGAAATGCTGGTTGGACATAGAAGGAGAGGAAGGGGACGCTTGGGTCGAAGGGAATGTGGACTGGGTGTACGCGGGGACTAGCCCCTTCTTTGTCTTCCCTTAGTAATTTACGCCTTTTCGAGAATCCTCCAAAAAGGGCGTATTAAGGGGGGGATAATGTCGTGA
>WSTG01001405.1:0-10082 GCA_019616325.1 Ceratobasidium sp. 394 | reverse complement strand
ATATGACCAGCAGACCAGTAACTAGAACCGGTAGTCGTGCGGAAGGAGCGCCTCCTCTGCACGGACTACTACCAGACCCAGTAAGGAGCAGAACAGTACCACCGCCACCGGAAATACCGGACCCCCCGACCTTCGTACACATAGAGCCCCAAGGACCCGAACCCAGCCGAATCATGCCGGGATACCTCATGCTCGGTCCATCGGCGGTCCCGCCGACAGGACAATCCGACGATTCTCTGAGGATAGTCGACGACATGACGCAGGTAATCTCCGATCACCTTCTGCAAGCAGCAACCGAACCAGGTCCTGCACCGGGTACGGACGCCACGACTACGGGACCCCAACCTGTGCCAACCCTAATACCACGAGTCATCACGGCAGAAGCAGCCCAGCAGATGATCGCAGCCATTGGCGCAGGACTCAAGGCACTGCAAAGCAGCCTGTCCAAGGAAATGGTTATCGCACGCCAAGCGGGAAACCTCATCCACGCACAGGGGATGCAACAGGGAACAGATATGCATAGCGGCTTCAAGCGGATAGAAGCAAAAACTGATCTTGTCGCGTCGAACACGCAGCAGACACAAGAGCAAATGCAAGCCCAGACCGGAACCCTGACCACCCTTGACACTGCGCTCGGACGAGCCTTTAGAGATATCACCAGGAACACTGAAACGATCAAGGAATCAATTGAGACGATGCGAAAGGAAAAGGGGTCACCGGTGGACGAACAGGGCCTGAATGACTCACTCAAAGCCATCAACGAAGTACTGAACTCCCAAAGAACCAAACTGGACACAATCGAGGAACTCCTTCAGGTAGTCGAGGAACGAGGATCCCAGGCTCCCTGGGGGGAGGAATACGAGATCCCAAGACGGGAAGAACCCCAACAACGACCTGCCACACCCAGACGGGAATCACATACCACTATCCCACTAGGCGCCCCCCAAGCAGAATCCACAACCCGAAGACCTGAACGCCGACACAACCCCCCCCGGAGGGGAGCTCCGTCCGAGCGAAGTGTGAGCCCTTCTCCCGAACGAAGGGCAGCGGCTCCACCAAAGAAGCCTTCCATCCCCAAGGAAGCAAGGGCTAGACAGCCAGACAGGTTCAACGGGAAGAGGGGGAAGGAAGCCGAGGCGTTCATGACTAAAATGGAAGCCCATTTCGCCGACTACGACGACTTCGAGATCGACGACACCAGGAAAATCCGAAACACACTAACGAATATGGCGGAAGGAAGGGCCGACGAATGGGCCCAACCCTTGCTCACTAAGTTCATCCGCGGAGAAAATCACGAGTTCTTCCAAAGCTGGCAGGTGTTCAGGAAGGCCTTCTTGGATTCCTTCTCTGATCCCGTCAAGAAAGAGAAAGCGGTTAGAACGCTATCAAACCTTAAACAAACAGGCAGCGCACAGGACTACGCGACCAACTTCAGGACCCTAGCCCTGGAGGTCAACTGGAATGACGAGGCGCTGGTAGACAAGTTTAAGGAAGGACTAAAATCGGAAGTACGAAAGGAGTTGACCAGGATGGCTATTTACTCGGGATCCAACACCGACAGCTGGACGCTTGATAATTGGGTAGTATTCGCCGGCAAGGCTGATGATATGGTGTTCACCGCTAACCGCGGGACCGACAAAAAGGAAAGTAACTCCCACGCCCAAAAGAACCACACCGCCACGACAGATCGCGGCAAAACAGCTATCATAACCAAATCTCCATCTACACCGATAGTCAGGATCCCAGATGAAGAGAAGAAACGCCGTCGTGACAACGGACTATGCCTGAAATGTGCGAAACCGGGACACGTAATCAAGAACTGCAAAGGGAAATGGACACTAAATCCGAACACTGACACAAGCACCGTCAAAGGTAAGGCAGCAGTGACTCCGGAGGAATATTCGTCGGAGTCGGAAAACGAGTAAGGGACACGGGGGCCATGCCCGAGCAACCCAAAGAACAGACTCCACCGCATGTATGTTACCTCAAGAAATCAGATAATCAGTCAACAATATACATCGCGGTGGAGGGAATCATGGACCCAGTAAAAACTCTAATCGACTCCGGATCTACTTGAAACTTCATGGACGTAGATTATGCGGAAGAGAAAGGGGTAACAACAGAACCACTCCGCTTTCCAAAGAAGGTAATAGCTATAGACGGAAAGGAAGTGGAAGAGCCCATCACCAAGAAGGCTACCCTGAGAATAGACGTAGAAGGGAAAACGCTCGATTGCGACTTCTACCTACTGTCCCTAGGGGACACAGAACTAATCCTAGGATGAGATTGGCTACGAAGCGCCAAACCAATTATAGACTGGAACGACTTGAGTATAACCTATCGAGAGGAAATCCATGCTAAAGAAGCAAAGCTCCAGGAAGAACCCATAATACCCGAAAGTATCGCCGATTTCGCCGATCTATTCCAGGAAGAAGGCTTCAGCGAACTCCCGGAACACCGACCCTACGACTGTAATATAAACTTGCTGGAGAACTCCGAACTCCCGAAACCCACCAAGACCTACCTGATGTCCCCCGCCGAATCTAGAGCCCTCAAGGAGTACCTGGATAAGGAACTCAAGGACGGCAAAATAAGACCTAGCACGTCTAGCATTGCCGCACCATGTTTCTATGTTAAGAAGGCAGACGGAGGATTACGGCTAGTCGTGGACTATCGGAAACTAAACGCCATCACCAAACCAGATCAGTTCCCCATGCCCGTACAGGCTGACCTAATAGAGAAGTTCAAAGAAGCCAAGATCTTCTCGAAAATGGATATCCGATGGGGTTTCAACAACATAAGGATCAAGGAAGGAGACGAGTGGAAAACAGCCTTCAGAACAAAGGAGGGTCTCTTTGAGTATTTAGTTATGCCCTTCGGCATCAGGAACGGACCGGCCACTTTCCAACGATTAATGAATCACATTTTTCATGACCTTATCGACGTCACGATGGTCGTCTACATGGATGATATAGTGGTTTTCTCCTCCAATGTCGATGAACATACCAAACACCTTAGGGAAGTCCTACGAAGACTAAGAGCAAATCACCTCTTCCTCAAACCCCACAAATGTAACTTCTACACCACAACCACCGACTTCATCGGGATAGTAATATCACCAGAGGGAGTCTCCATGGAAAAAAAGAAGGTCCAGGCGATAATGGATTGGAAACCCCCCTCTACGGTCAAGCAGTTACAGTCATTCTTAGGATTCGCTAACTTTTACAGGAGATTCGTACAGGACTTCAGCTCTGTGGCCAAACCGCTCACGGAGTTGACGAAGAAAGACACCAAATGGGAATGGAACGACAAACACGAAAAGGCCTTTACGGAAATCAAACGAAGGATCGGATTACAACCGGTTCTAATACACCCAGACCCTGAGAAACCGTACTACCTGGAAACGGATGCGTCGGGAGTCGCCATGGGGGCCATACTAAGCCAGAAAGGGGAAGATGGAAGAATGCACCCGATAGCTTTTATGTCAAAGGGCTTTACCCCACCGGAAAGAAACTACAACACCCACGATAAGGAGCTGCTAGCAATCATCCAGTCTCTACTAGAGTGGAGACTCTACTTAGAAGGGACTATCATCCCGGTGACGGTATACACGGATCACCGGAACCTACAGTATTGGCAGCAAGCTCAAGTCTGGAATAGAAGGCACGCCAGGTGGCATACTATATTGGGAGCTTTCAACTTTCATATAGTGTTCCGACCAGGAAAAATGTCCACCAAGCCCGATGCACTATCCAGACGACATGACCATAGTGACATACCCAACCCGCCAATGGTAATGCTACCGAAAGAGAGCTTCGTCGGGTTTAGGGCATCCGTAGAAACAGACCCTATACAGGAAATCAGGGAAGCACAGCTTGAAGACCCATCCCTAACCGAGTTGATCTCCAGCACCCGAAATAAAGACAGCCTACCACCTTCCGTCAGGAAACAATTCGACAAATACGAATGGAGGGAGGATCTGTTATGGTACAAGGGACGCGTCTACGTACCAGAGGACAAAGACATCAGGGAAGGTCTTCTAAAGACATATCACGATTCTAAAATCGCTGGTCACCAGGGCCAAGCTAGAACCCTGGACCTGATTAAGAAGGGATACTACTGGCCAGGGATGAAGGCCAAAGTAAACCGTTTCGTTGACTCTTGCCGAGTCTGCGGAAGAGCTAAACCACACAACACTACAGTCGGGCAAAAACCCCTGGACATTCCAAAGGAACCATGGAAGGCCATCGAATACGATCTCATCGTCAAACTACCCATGTCAAAAGGATACGACAGCATTCTCACAGTAGTAGACCGCTTCTCCAGACAAGCGCACTTCATCCCTTGCCTGGAGACAACGTCGGCCGAAGAAATGGCGGACCTTTTCATCAAGAACATATGGAAGTTACACGGAACCCCCTCTTCTACGGTATCAGACCGAGGAAGAGTCTTCAACAACAACTTCATCAGGACACTATACAAGAAGCTCGGAATACAGCCGAGCTTCTCTACGGCTTACCACCCCCAAACGGATGGACTTTCGGAGAGGACAAATCAGTGGGTAGAGGGCTACCTCAGAACATTCTGCGGATATCAACAAAACGATTGGGTGGACTGGCTACCTATAGCCGAATTCTGCCACAACAATCACAAAAACCAGACTACCGGGTTATCGGCTTTCCAGATAGTCTACGGGCTAAGCCCGGACTGGGTTAGTGAACCTAAACCACTCAACGAGAACGAGAGTGAAAACCCGGCAGCCGCCTCGAAGGCACTCGCCATGCAGCGAATATGGGACGAAGCCCGAGCATCAATGCAGGTACAAAGGGCAGATACAAAACCAACTAAAGAACTCCAAGTGGGACAAGAGGTATGGCTATCCCTGAACAACATCAGAACCAAGCGACCCTCGAAGAAGCTCGACAACCGGAGCGGCGGCCCTTTCACCATCACAGAGAAAATATCTTCGCACGCCTACCAACTGAAACTCCCCCCATCAATGAAAATCCACGACGTCTTCCACATCGGACTTCTGTCACCGGTAACTCAGGATAAAGACTTCAATAGAGTACAGCCGAGAATGATGCCCATCATCACGGAATCTGGAGAAGAAGAATACAACGTGGAACGGATACTGGACTGGCGAATGAATGGCAAGAAGCCGCAATACTTAATCCGATGGGAAGGTTACGACCCTTCCGAAGACTCTTGGGAGTCCATCGAAAAGTTCGCTGGAATGAATGATTTGCTGGATGACTTGCGTTCTAGGGATGACTCGGCCCCCTTACCAGGCCAATGGGAGGCAAGCGGTAACCTAGCAGTGCCCAGAATAAGCAAAACCAAACGAAGGAAGAACAGGGTATATAAGAAGGCCAGGGAGTGCCCTTGACGACCCAATCCTGCTCCGAACCATCGCACCATGGAAGTCAATGTCTTACTACTACAACTACATGCCTGCCGAACGCGCCCTTGCCAACACATTCCTCCGGGAAAATGGACCTATGCCGGACTATTCCCGACCAAGGAAGGACTCCTTCGCTGAAGCCCAGAGTTACGCCCACCGACGGCTGCCAGGAGCGACCCTGGACTATATCCCGGTAAGGAATCGAGACATCAGCTACTGGTCCGAAGAATACCACCACGACCCTGTGAAGGGACAAGTACGCGAAAACATCTACTACGACCCCATACGAGGCCCCCTACGATGGTGCCACTCAGAAGCACCCAAGTCAACAACCAAATTAAAGAACACGAAGATGTACGTCATGGAAGGACTGGTAGGTGCTAACGTAGACGCCTTAATCAAAGGCGTAAAAAGGAAAAGGTCCAAGGAGCTACGCCAACAACGGGAGTGGGAGATCTCTGGGGTAGTGGCACAAAGGGTGAACGACGAACTGGACCGAATCGCCAAGCTACCAGCCGCACCCCACTGGGGACCATTGGGTCACCTAACAAGTGAGGAAATGTACCGGTTGATCGCTTCTAAGGAAGCCACTCAGCTCGATTTCGACTGCTGGCTCGACTTACGGGCGACCGACGAGGAGATCAAGGCCCTCGAGGGGAGCCTCAAATCGATGACCTTTGGAGAAGGGGACCCCTACAAAGGAATGCCCCCCCTAATTGGGGAGGAGCAGCTACAACAGGAAGAAGCGGAAACAGAAGCAGGACCCTCGCAACCGCAGAAGGGACCCCTGGAATGGGCGTAGAACCAGAAGGATGAAGTTTTCCCCATGTATCGCCATAGACAAAGAATTGCAAGCAACCCTCGCAGGGTATATCAGACAGCCTGAGGAGCGATACTGAGGATAACAGCTAGAACCTCTACCTTACCCATAACCCACACTCCCGCATAAACCATGTACTCTCAATCGCCTTCCCAAACCACCACCACCCACGTCAGCATCGACTGGGTAACCAAATGCATCCGCGAATGGAAGGCGGGAGTCCCCCCAGGTTACTGGGGATGCCTTTGTGATATCACGAGGAAGGAGGTCTATGACCTCGTCGCGGCAAGAATGCCAACCCAAGACAAATTTCGGGACTGGTTGTCCTACAAGGCGCTGGCGTGGGCGGAATGCAGAGACGAGGATACCTCAAGAATAGCAATCAAGATCGAGGTGGAACGGGTAGTGGAGGACTTTTAAGGAAAGGCCATAATGCACCAATACGAAATAAGATATTTTTTGCTCTACTTTCGTACTACAGGGCGGAAGGGAGCATATAAACGACTCGATTCACCCCAAGGACCCCTACCAGGACCAACGTCCTTCACCCGAGAATCCAAGGTAACCAACCCGCTGGAACGTTCCTTGAACGCCCACACCCAGGGTCCTGAACCCTCCGCTTGGGCCTGCTTAGGATCGCTCCCCGAGAGAAGTCCTTCAGCCTTTCGCTTGGAAGGACGCACCCACGGCGACTCCCCCCCGGACGTTTCCGAAAGAAAGTTAGAAAGATTGGGGGGAACCGAAGCCTTCCCCTTTGACGGAGGAGAGGATGAGAGCGAACGCTCCCACACCACTTTTTCCTCGTCCTCACAAGCTACGAACAGAGCTCGGTACCAGGAAGTAAAAACACGCGAAAGCAACTCACCACTATCCCCCCACCAGAGCCACTGGCCTTCGGCGACGCCGCCCTCGAAATCTTTGAGAGTAGCATCGCAAACCGAATCACAAAAGGGGCAGTATTCCCCTTCGGGAAACCACTCGCAGTGGCAGTTAAAGGCGTCCCACTGAAGGGTAATAGTACGCATTGTTAGAAAGAGTAGGGGGATGGGAGAGAACTGCCCCAAACTGAGACTTGAACGGTCACTCTTATCCTATCTCATTTTTCACACGAGGAACAAAGGAAAACACTCTTTTGCAAATAAGAATCCACACCCCTAGTCTTCTATATCTATTACAGAAAGGGATCTCGGAACCGGGCGCCGATAAGGGTGTGCCCGACCAGCCCGACGCCCCCTCTCCGCCCTAACCGCCTCCAGCTCCCGCTTCACCCGCTCCAAGTCCCGCTCCAACCCCTCAATCTCCACGTCCCGACTCGAGATTGTCCGTTGCGCCGACGCCAACGCCGCGCGCAAGGTGTCGTTGTCGTCCGACAACGCGGTAATACGAGTGGCCATAGCCACTCGCTTTGCCTGAAGGCGGTCCAACTGAGCCTTCAGGGTGGCCTTCTCGGCCAGGCACTTGGTATGATTGGCCGCTATAGTCGGCTGAGGCGCAGCAGCCGCCGCCTGGAGTCGGCACAACTGTTCCTGCTGCACCTTGTAGGCAGCGACAAGGTGGGTATGGGCAGTAACAGTGCAAGGCATCAGAGATACGAGTAGAGGGGGTAGTGGGGAGGATAAAGTATCTGCTGAGATAGAGAACACCGAACCGAAAGAACGAGGTATATATATGCGAGAAGAGGAACAAGAGTCATGTGACCAGACGGAAGAAACAACAAACCGAAGACCTACATTCCAACGTCACGTGATAAAGGAACCAAGGTAGGAACCACGCAGCCCCCTTTTCTCAGCTCATCGACATACCGGAGGGGTCGGAGAGGGGGCACCGACCAAAGCCGACGAGTGGACACCGGTGGTCCCCGCTTGCAGGGCCGGTGTCACGAGGAGCGAAGGGAGGGCACCCCTCGGAGATGCGTCAGCCGAAAGAATGCCTCGGCGGCCGAGAAAGGGTCTCGGCGGCCGAGAGAAGACCTCGGCGGTCAAAAGAATGCCTTGGCGACCGAAAGAATGCCTTGGCGGCCGAGAAAAGACCTCGGCGACCGAAAGAATGCCTCGGCGGCCGAAAGAAGGCTTCGGCGGCCAAGGGAAGGCCTCGGCGGCCGAAAGAACATAAAAACGAAGGCAGCCAATACAAGGCCCCAACCTCCGCACTACGCCCATTCCCCGATAACCACATGTCACGCGCTAACTCCGAAGCCCCTTCCGCCGCCCTTCGCGTTACCTCGCGAGCCGTCTTGCTCACCTGGAGCAAGCTACGCGAAGAACCCACTGCTGGGCTAGTGGCGAGATTCGAGGCCTTTTGCTGGTCTCGACCTAACCACTGGCGCACCCTGGCCGTAGTCGAGCGGCACGACCCGGAACAGCCGGATTACGACCCGAATCGACCACTCCACGTCCATGCGCTGACGATCAGCACCCCCCGGAAGAACGGATGGGACGTCCGGAACACCAGGTTCTGGGACTTCGAGGGAGCACATCCCAACGCCGCCCCGAAGGAGTTGCGAGACGGTCCTGGCGGTAACCCCGCAAGAACCGCCTTCCACTATCTATGGAAGGATGTGGGAGCAAACGGCGAGGAAATAGATGAGTTGATGGCCAGGGAACTGACGGAAGAAGCCCTGGAAGAGATACTGGTGAAAGGGAGGGGAGGAAAAAGGTCCAGGATGCAGGTACGACCAACTCTGACCAACCACCGAACCCCGCTCGCTCACCCTAAACCCCAGGCCGATTTAGAAGACGGGCAGGAGATCGTCGCTGCCGAGACAAAGGACAAGTACTACGGGCGCTTCAAGCGTCTCCGCCCCATGGAGATGCTTACCGCCTGGAACTCGGTACGGGCGTATGCGGACTACGCCTACAAAACCGACGCGGGACTGTTGCCTGCCATCCCGGTCGAACTCCCACGACCGGAACCCGCTCCCCACGTCAATCAGGCCGACCAGTGGTTCCAGCGGGAAGTTCCCCAGAAGGCGCCAGGAATGCGACACCGCATCCTAGTAATCGAGGGGGAAACGGGGACGGGGAAAACAGCCTTCGCCCAGTCAAAGGGGACGCACAGCCGAATGTGCAACGTGTGGAACGTCGGCGCCCTCTCGGAGGACGCCGACGTATGGATACTGGACGACATGGTCCACACAAACGGCAAGTACTCGCTCAAGGCCCTGAGCCAGTACGAGGCGGACTTCACCGGGCGTTACAGCCACGTGAAGACGATGAAAGTGCGACCAACGGTGATCCTAGGCAACAGCCGCCCGGCGATCATGAAGTGTTGGTCGGACATAGCGGGGGATGAGGGCGATACGTGGGTGGAAAGAAATGTCGACTGGGTCTATGCCGGGAACAGCCCGTTTTTTGTCTTCCCTTAGTAATCTTACGCGTTTTCGGAATCCTCCAAAAAGGCGTATTAAGGGGGGGATAATGTCATGACCCGTCCAGGGAAGACCCACATTTTCCCCCGATTTATGGTATTTTACCTCTACGACCGCGAGCCACTTCTGAGCCACGTGACCCGTAACATCACGTGACCAGTAACCACCGTAACAAAACGCGCCAGCCAGTAATCTCTCCCTTGGTAACTAGCTGGCAGCTGGCACTGTCACATGACCCTAGGATTACAAAGCGGCTCCTATAAGATTCGGAGCCGCGACCACCCTAGCTGGCTTTACATAACCGACGACTAATACACGTGACACGTGATTCAGGACTGCGGACTGCGAACTGCGGACTGCGGACTGCGGACTGCGGACCTTCATGTATATAAGGACAGCCGGAGCAAGACGGCACCCCATCTTGCTTTATCTCGTCTACCACAGTGACTTGTACCTTACTTAGAAACACGAATACAGACATAGACTTTAGC
>WSTG01001404.1:0-10083 GCA_019616325.1 Ceratobasidium sp. 394 | reverse complement strand
ACTGGTCGAACAATCATGTTCCAGAGCTGTTTCAACACGCCCCGTATTTGCTGGTCCGGCGTCGGCCCAGAACGTGACCTGATAAAGTGCCGAGTCGATTCAGAGTCGGCGTCGCGGAACCCCCGCCCTTGACTGCGTACGACTTTTTGCATCGTCGAGGAGAGGTTGCTAATTATGGATCGAGACGTAGGAAGGGGCACGACGAGTACGTCAGACCCCCGAAGGACGAGAGCGTCGCAGCGGAGTCGACTGATGTTGAGATAAGAAATGGGACAGGACTCTGCGGCGAGTTGGAGGGAAGTGAATGACTTGGGTTGTGTCTCGTCTTGATAGCCTGGTAACATCCGTACTTTCCGGAGCGCCTCTTCTAGATCATCTACTGCCAGCCCAAGGCGTACATCGCTCGGCGTTTCATCGAATTCCATGCGTTCCCCAGTTTCGTTGAAAATGTCGGCGCCAGTAAGGATCGTGTGAGTAGAAGGATTCTCCTCTGTAGCGCGAGAAAACTCGTGGATTTTTACGAGCTTTCCCTCTATTATCTCCGCGAAATCTGGGTCGAAAGACCTAACATAGTCGCTGTCGGTCTGGATTGGGAGTTGACCGGAGAAGAAGCAACCTCGGCCTTGCTCTAATAGTTCAACAGCAGCAGTGGTGTCCTCGTTTGTGAGGGCAGAAGCTGCAGCATCACAAGCATAACCTGCCGAGGCATTGTTCAAAGCTTCGTATCGAACTACCGCTGTATGTCTGAGACCCGACATTCGTCGTAAAACCTGGAAGACCTTCTTGTATGCGAGGAGAAGCTTGTCGCGAACATTGTGTGCGAGGCACATTCGGACTAGCTGGGCGGACATGTAGAAATCCTGTTTAGCGGTATTGTGCCCACCGTTCTGGAGAATTAACCGAGATATGCATTCGTCGAGATCCTGCCGCTGCCCATGCAGTAAGTATCGTCTTTCCAGCGCATTGGTCATCTTGATATAGTTTCCGGTACGGTTGGTAGCAAGTCGATAATGCTCGATAGCCAGGTCGAGACACTTTGATTGTGGCAGCCTATGTTGGCCAGGAAGGCGCGACAACTCATCGTACACCGAAGCGACAAGTGCATGACAAGACTGCGCTTTATAACGGCGGCGCTCGGCCTGCATCTGCTTCAAGGCAGTTTCGCCAGCGTCGAGGGCCATGTATAGGGTAGAAGCAAGCTTTTCTGACGGTTCTTCTAGGAGCGTTTGCATGCGGTAGAGCAGCTCATACGCAGTTGCGAGCGAAAGCAGGAATGAAGATGTAGACTCCCCGCCAGCGGCAGAAATGAGTAGGCCCAGGGCCTCGATTGCCTCTTGCAGTTGCTGTATGTTGACTTGAGGGTCCCCATGCGCTGCATGTTCAGCGACGCTGCCAAGTAAGCGATCGACGTGGGTGGTACAGCCAGCATGACAAGTCTGATCTTTGAGAAGCTGCGGGTTGTCCTTAACTAGTTGGAACGCGGCATCCCCAACCGAGAGCCGTTCCATGAAATCGGGATGGTCCTTCCGTTCTCCTAGTATTCGAGCACGAGTGAATAAAACATTGGCGAGAAGAGTGGAATCTTTTTCGATTTCGGCCACCCGTGACAAGCAGTTGGAGGCTTCAACCAAGTGACCCAACGTCCCAGAGTCGGAACTATACGCAAGCTCCGCCGCTTTTGCAAGTCTTAGGAGGCGTTGGGCCAAGAGTGCATTGGAACCCCGAGGCGTTAGCTCGACAATTTCTCGCCATATTGAGAGCGACTTTAAGAAATATTCGGGGTTGCGGTCTGGAGGCTCTGATCGGGATAAAACTAGGTCGGTCAAGACGGCTGCAAGTAGCTCCCTACAAGACGAGAGCTCATTCGTTGGTGCTGCTTTGGTGGCAAAGGCTTCCCGGAAACAGATGGCAGCATTTTCGAGGTCATCAACACGATGGTGAATGGGGTAGTTTTTGCGGAGTGCAAGTCCGCGGACGAGAAGAAGCTCGAACCTAAGTTTCGATAATAGGGGTATATCTCGTGTCCACTCCGATGCTAGCTCAGCTGTCTGGATGGCACTATCGAGATAGTGATGCTGATCTGGGTTCGACTCGTAGAGCTTCATCGAGGCCACAAAGCTAGACTGAAGTCTACGTTGCGTTATTAAATTGAAGAAATATTAGGAGCCGATTGCTTACTGGTGAGCATAGTACACGGCGAGCGACTCCAGATAAGAAATCCTTTTAGGGAATGCAGACGTATTGATCCGTAGAGTTGAAACCGCTCGCGAAAACAGAGGGGCATGTTCACCCAACGAAGAGAAAGAGGGTGTGGGCTCGCCTAGTTCTAGCGTACGACGCATGGCCGCTATGCACCTTGTTGTTTTCTCGGGTAGGTCCACGCTTAACCACTGGTATAGTACGATTGCAACACACCCGCACCAGAACTTTTCTAAGCTGACATCCCTCGAGGCGGCCAGGAGCGCCCTTTCAAACGATCGCCAGTGCCCCTTTGCAAACTTCCAAGCCGCTAATTCGCTGCGAGCCTCGAGGATGCTTTGTTGAACCACTTGATCTAGTTGACTCCAGAAGTGCCTCATAGCGTCCTCTCCTACTGTGCTGGTCAGGGCTGTGGGGGTATTGTCCATGTGCCGGAGCCCAGAGCCGACAAGCGCGGTCATTACTGGGGAAGCCGAGAAGAATTCGTCGATAGCGGAGTCGTATTGCACTCTACCAAGACATGCTGCACGGGCGGAACCACGTATCTGTGTGTATATTCTCTCACAATTTCCCAAATCGTCCGCTGTTAGCTCGGTGGCTCGGTCGAGATCATTGACGGCCGTTATCAACAAAGTCTCGTAGTTCGAGGAATTTGCGTCGTTGCCAGCCTCCTGCAGCGCTCGTACGCCAGATTCGAAGAGCTGAGTTGCCCTTGCCTTCCTCGACATGTGGTGGCCGTAGAGTTAACTAGATATGCTTGGTCCTCGATTATTAAACTATACCAAATTCTGAAGGTAGGATGTGGTACACGCAGATCGGCGTAGATACAAGCGCTTGTGTTCAAAGAGTCCACACACAAGCACAAATAAGCGCCGGCTTTCCGGCACCTAAGGCCGTCCGAGTTGATTTTCACGCTCCGGCTCACATGAGCTACATCCGAAACACCTGAAATAGGGCAACTCCAGCCAAAAAACATCCATGAGTATATCTCTGGGGTTATGTTTTCACTACGACGACCAGTAATCCGCACCCCACGCCTACGGCGACCCAGCCACAGCATGTTCGCACTCTACGCGCCTTCCCGATCCGAGCGTACTCCAACGTTTGCGCACCAACGAAGTCTACCAAAGTTGCCTGTGCCCAATCTACGGCCTACACTCGACAGGTACTTGAAGAGCCTCGAACCTCTGATCGCGGAAGCGGGCGAGGCAAATGCTGCTACCGAGATGAAGAAACAGCGGCAGATGGCGGACGAGTTTGAGAATGGGATTGGAAAGCTTGCCCAAGCGAGGCTGATTGGTTAGTATGCCATTATCAGGGGCATCAATATATTCAGGACTTACATCCTGGTAGACCTTGATCGTGCTTCGGAGAACAACTGGTTGGACGACAATCTGTGGATCAAGAAAGCCTACCACGAGTGGCGCGCACCCCTCCTCATAAATTCCAATTGGTGGCTCCTATTCCAAGACGACCCGACTGTCCCAGAGCATATACGAAAGCACGATGGAACCTCCCCACTCCAGTCGAGCGTCAAACTACCGACCGGAGGCGAAGTGAGCGAATGGCAAATCCGGCGTGCTGCATGGCTCGCGGCACGGTTCCTGAACTTCAAGGAACGGACGGATGCGTAAGTCTTTTGCATCGATTACCAGGTCAACTATATACTTTGAGCTTATGTTCCTACGGGTTCACAGGGAAGACATCCACCCAGATTCGTCCCGCACAGGTCCGTTTTGCATGCACCAATACACTCGGTTCGTACTCACATGCATTATTCTGCCCTCCCCCCCTTCGTACCCCGCACCCCCTTGTTCTCCCTCTCTGCACTAATCCATACTCACATAGGGCTCTGGTTCAACCGTCCTGCTCGTAGGCTTTTTAACTTAACCCGGATTCCTAAACACGACTGCGACATGTTGAATGCCAAACCATCCGAGAAAAATGGGAGACACATTCACGTTATGATCAACGATTGGAGCTACACTATTCAAGTTTATGATGGCGCGGGTCGCAACGTCGGCGTCAAAGAGATCGAGCGCAGACTCTGGGAGGTCGTCAAAGACGTGCAGAGCCGCGAGGAGAGGGGCGAGCGAGCTAAACGGATTGGTATATTAACCGCCGATGAGCGGACCCAGTGGGCACAGGCACGTTGGTTGGTCTACACTAATAGCGGTGTAACTTGACCTTGTCTTTCAGAACCGGGAATATCTTCTCACACTCTCAGACCAAAACCGGAACTCGTTCAACACCATCGAATCCGCCCTCTTCACCATTTCCCTCGACCCCTACACCCTTCCTCCGAGTACCAACCAAGTATCCGAAGCGGATGCCCATAAACAACCCGTCCTCGACGCGCAGGTTCGAAACACCTCGTCGGGGATCAACGGACTTAACCGGTGGTTTGACAAGTCCCTTACCGTCGCTATCGAATCCAACGCCCGTGCGGGCATGATTGGGGAGCATTCGCCCTGCGATGCGCTCATACCCAGTATTATTGTGGATTATGTATTGGCCGAGCCGGTGGACACCGCTGCATTTGCAGAGTCTCCGGCCAAGTTGGGTGGCGTGGAGTATGTGGGCCCGAGTGAAGGTGGAGAGGGCTGGAAGTTGCTGGACTGGGCTATAGACACGAAAGTTGAGGAAGAGATTCGGGAAGCGGAGGCGCGGGCCAAGGCGATTGTTGAGGATTCGGATGCCAGCCAGTTGTGGTTCTCGGAGTATGCCGCTGACTGGATGAAGAAATCCGGTAAGAGATTGGATATGCACCTAGATTGGCCGACTGATATGGTTTTGTGTTTTTTAGCCAAGGTATCACCCGACGCATATATCCAACTCGCAATACAACTTGCCTGGTATAAGCAACAGGGCGGATTTACTGCTACCTACGAGACCGCGTCAACCCGACTGTTCAAGCATGGCCGTACGGACGTGATCCGAACACACAGCTCAGACTCGAGAGTGTTCGTCAAGACGATGGTGGATCCTCTTGCATCTGTAAGTCAGGTCAACCTGGTGCACTGTCGGTGCTGACTATTATTTGTAGCCCGAGGCTAAGCTGGCGGCACTCCAGCAAGCAGCAACATCCCACAACTCGTATACCCGTGACGCCTCGACAGGGAAAGGTTGCGACCGGCACTTGTTCGGCTTGAAGCAGATGCTCCGGCCAGGGGAGAGCAGCCCGTTGTTCGATGATGCACTATTTGCGAAGAGCGCAGAGTGGAAGCTTAGCACAAGTGGGTTGAGTGCGGGAGAGCGGTTCCTCGGGACAGGGTAATTAGTTGCATAATATGGAAGGAGTATTCACTAATCATCGGGTATGGGGGTAGATTTGGCACCGTTTGGCCAGATGGTTATGGTATCAACTGTGAGCTTAATATCTGCCTGTGATTCACATATACTAACATGGCTGTCGGCAGATCTTGCCGGGCCAAAGTTGATCAAGTTTGGGATTGAAACTAAACATTCAAGTCCAATCACCTCCACCGCCGATTTCAAGGCAAAGATCGTGGAGAGTCTCCGCGAGATGAAGACATTATTTACCGTCATCGAGGAGGCAAACAACAAAGCTAAATTATAGTAACCTGATAATATGCCCAGGGATTAGCACGTTGACGCAATAAACACATACATTTCCCTACAGAATGTGGCAATGGCAACGCATACACACGCATATACCCAGCTTGACCGAGTAGATGCTTGGCCGTTGTGTGATCGATGACGCAAACATAAATAAGCGACTGAGTACTGCGCCGGGACGTCTCGCGGCTGTATATATGTCGCCTCCGCATCGTGTGGTCGAATGTCAAATGGGTGTTACACCCGTGTTGACGGTGTGAGAGCGGTCGCGGAGGCGCTGTGGGTGAAAGCCGGCAGGAGGGTGTAGTCCGAGGGTGGGTGTGGCGCCAAGGCAGGCGTAGACTGAGGCGGGGTGTGGTTCAGGGGCATGTGTGGTCCGAGGGCTGGTATGGCTCGGAGACAGGTGTGTTCTAAGGGCGGATGTAGCCCAATGGCGCTGGCATAGGAGCTGAGGGTGTTGAAGGTGTCGCGCGAAGAAAAGCGACGCGCGACGACGGACACTGCCGCGGTGAGTTCGCGGTCAAGCGCAAAGTTGGCGCTTTCCCCCCCTTTTTTGGAATGCATCTTTTAACAGCTACACGAACACAAGTCGAAACGCTGCCAGCCTCAGGTGCCGAGGAGAAAACCGAAGCACCTGTCAACCAGGGGCACGCATAAATTTACTAAGGGGTGGCACGAAGGGCACGTGACCGGCGCCGCGCCACCATTCCCTCACTCAGCACCTTCCATGCGTTTCCACCGGCTACAACGCATGGGCTCCCCCTGCTCTCCGGTACCTGGGACCAGGATGACCAGAATTGATTTTCACGCTCTGGCATCTAAAACACCTGGAATGGAGCAACCTCAACTAAAATTATCTGAATATTTGGCACCACGATGACCAGCAGTCTGCACCCCGTGCCTCCCCTGCCTAAGCGTACGCCAATGTTTGTGAATCAACGAAGTTTACCAAAGCTGCCTGTGCCCAATCTGCGACATACGCTCGACAAGTACCTGAAGAGTCTTGAACCTCTGATCGCGGAGGCGGGCGAGGTAAATGCTGCTGCCGAGATGAAGAAACGACAGCAGATGGCGGACGAGTTTGAGAATGGGATTGGAAAGCTTGCCCAGGCTAGGTTGATTGGTTAGTGTGCTATTAAGGGGGTCAATATATTCAGGACTTATACCTTGGTAGACCTTGATCGCGCTTCGGAGAACAACTGGTTGGACGATAATCTGTGGATCAAGAAAGCCTACCACGAGTGGCGTGCACCCCTCCTCATAAACTCCAACTGGTGGTTCCTCTTTCAAGACGACCTGACTGTCCCAGAGCATATCCGAAAGCACGATGGAACCTCCCCGCTCCAGTCGAGTATCAAGCTACCAACGGGAGGTGAAGTGAGCGAATGGCAAATCTGGCGTGCTGCGTGGCTCGCGGCACGGCTCATGAACTTCAAGGAACGGATAGATGCGTAAGCTTTTTTTCTAAACCGATTAACAGCCTAACTATATACTTTATAACGGTTCCTACGGGTTGACAGGCCAGATATCCACCCGGATCTGTCCCCTACAGGTCCATTTTGCATGCATCAATACACTCGGTTCGTACTCGCATGCATTCTTCTACCCCTTCCCCTTTGTACCCCGTAACCGCTCGTTCTCCCCTCTTCTGCACCGACCAACGCTCACTTAGGACTCTGGTTCAACCGTCCTGCTCGTAGACTCTTTAACCTAAGCCGGATTCCTAAACACGACTGCGACATGTTGAATGCCAAACCATCCGAGAAAAATGGGAGACACATCCACGTTATGCTCAACGATTGGAGCTATGCTATTCAAGCTTATGATGGCGCGGGTCGCAACGTCGGCGTCAAAGGGATCGAGCGCAGACTCTGGGAGGTCGTAAAAGACGTGCAAAACCACGAAGAGAGGGGCGAGCGAGCCAAACGGGTTGGTATCTTGACTGCCGATGAGAGAACCCGGTGGGCGCAGGTATGTTGGCCGACCCGTGTAGTAGCTGTATAGCTAGATATTCTCTTTTAGAACCGGGAATATCTTCTCACACTCTCGGACCAAAACCGCCACTCGTTCAGCACCATCGAATCCGGCCTCTTCACCATTTCTCTCGACCCCTACACCCTCCCTCCGAGTACCAACCAAGAATCCGAAGCGGACGCTCACAAACAGCCCGTCCTCGATGCGCAGCTTCGTAATGCCTCGTCGGGGACCAATGGGCTTAATCGGTGGTTTGACAAGTCCCTTACCGTCTCTATCGAGTCCAACGCACGTGCGGGCATGAATGGCGAACATTCGCCCTGCGACGCGCTTGCACCCGGTACTATTTTGAATTATGCACTGGCCGAGTCAATGGACACTGCTGCGTTTGCAGAGTCTCCAGTAAAATTGGGTGGCGTGGAATACGTGGGTCCCAGTGAAGACGGGGAGGGCTGGAAGCTGCTAGACTGGGTTGTAGACGCGAAGGTCGAGGAAGAGATTAGGGCAGCGGAGGTGCGGGCAAAAGCGATCGTTGAGGATTCGGATGCCAGCCAGTTGTGGTTCTCGGAGTATGCCGCTGACTGGATGAAGAAATCCGGTACGAGATTGCACGGGTACTTAGATGGATTGACTAACCTGTTTCCATGTTTCCAGCCAAGGTCTCACCCGACGCATACATCCAACTCACAATACAACTTGCCTGGTATAAGCAACAGGGTGGACTTACCGCTACCTATGAGAGTGTGTCAACCCGACTGTTCAAGCATGGCCGTACGGACGTGATCCGAACACACAGCTCAGACTCGAGAGTGTTCGTCAAGACGATGGTGGATCCTCTTGCATCTGTAAGTCAGGTCAACCTGGTGCACTGTCGGTGCTGACTATTATTTGTAGCCCGAGGCTAAGCTGGCGGCACTCCAGCAAGCAGCAACATCCCACAACTCGTATACCCGTGACGCCTCGACGGGGAAAGGCTGCGACCGGCACTTGTTCGGCTTGAAGCAGATGCTCCGACCTGGAGAGAGCAGCCCGTTGTTCGATGATGCACTATTTGCGAAGAGCGCAGAGTGGAAGCTTGGCACAAGTGGATTGAGCGCGGGGAAGAGGTTCCTTGGGACAGGGTAATTAGTTGCATAATATGGAAGGAGCATTCGCTAATCATCGGGTATGGGGGTAGATTTGGCACCGTTTGGCCGGATGGCTATGGCGTCGGCTGTGAGTCCAATACTTGCCTGCCATACGCAGACGCTAACAAGGGTGTCAACAGATCTTATTGGGTCAAAGTTGATCAAGTTTGGGATTGAAACCAAACATTCAAGTCCAACCACCTCCACCGCCGATTTCAAGGCAAAGATCGTGGAGAGTCTCCGCGAGATGAAGGCATTGTTTATCGCCATCGAGGCGGCGAATAACAAGGCTAAATTATAGTAACCTTATCATATTTCCGTGTACTAATATGTTTACACAATAAAGGCATGGATTCTCCTTCCAAATGTTTCTCCACTCGCGGCTCGTACGAACGCTGCGCCATGCGCTTTGTTGACTCAAGTTTGATCCACGGTTTCCACAGTATTCCTCGTCATAAGAGGCCCCCCAATGCTACATCATGATACATTATGGCATCATATTCAACACAGCGCACGTTATATGCACCCTGATTGTCGGATTTGAGGTCACGGATTGCCCATTAAGTGCGAGCGTAATTGCCTTATCACTCCTTATGTTCGCTATGTCCTCGTCGTTACCAACGTCTTGATAGAAGGCTAAACGCGTTACCACCTTTAAATTACGATCTCGTGGGCTCTAAAATGGACGGAAGCGCGAACCGGATGCAGTGCATGTCTTTGCATCTGGTGGCGTGAAGGAGACAGGGCTATAAGCTCCAACCTGGAACTCGTAATGGCAACGCATATACACGCATATATCCAGCTTGCCGTGGTGTCAACGACATCCCTATCTAGGACAGTCACAGAAAACATCGATTTGATTTCAAACCCCTAAGGACCATTTACATTAAGCCTGAGCCAACCCCATCGATCTCTTCTCTATCGCCTCAATCTCCCCCCGGATTCCAGCCCATTTTCCGTTCTGCCATCCTGCTACTTCCTTCCAGATCCTACCTTCATCTCCATCTAGCTTGTGCCAGAAATAAAGAGCGCATCCGACCACAAAGTCCGCAAACGTGACAGTGTCGCCCATCACCCATGGACCCCTGTTGAATTCGAGGGTCTGTGCAAACGCGTCCAACTTGTCGCGCACTTCGGCGAGCCTTTGTGCTGCGTCAGCCTCTGAGAGGGGAGCAAAATTGTCCTTGCCACCTCGTGAGCGATA